>PVIU01020509.1:0-21862 GCA_004026605.1 Ondatra zibethicus
GAAGCAAACAGGATCATCAAGCAAAAGTTGGAAGCCAGGGGCGGGGATAGAGGTGGGAGAAATTTCATCCGATGGATGGAGATAGAGACAAAGACCCACATTCACATCAGAGCAATGGATTGAGCCCCCAAGGTGCAGGTGAAGAGCAGAAGGTGGGAGAAGATGAGTTAGGAAGTTAGGACCGTGAGGGGCTGGTCCAACTACTGAGACAGTGTGTTAGTAATTATTTTTAAAGAGGGGAGAGGAAGACGGTAAGAGCCAGGGGATTGGGGAATTTGCTCTGAGATTGTGTTTTCTGAGATTATGTAAGAAGCTACGTCTATAAAGTCTCACCAACATGACTCCCTAAACATGAACTGAACAAAGGTGACATCAATAGACATGCAAATGTGCATGGGGAGCAAGCTTCCTGAGGCCTCAACCCTAGACAAAGAACCTTAGGCATCTAAGGAACGCAGAGGAATAGTCCTCCCCAAGGACAAACACACCAACTGTTTATCCAATGCCAATTGTGAGCCCTGGAAACATACATAAAAGTAACATTATATGGACCAAGCTTCCTGTGTTTAGGAAATGTGTGTGTGTGAAGGGTGGTAAATATAGGAGCTTTGCAGGGAAGAATATGAAGAGAGAAATGGTGCAATTATATTATAATCACTACCCACTGAGTACACTTATTAGGAATAAGTGACTTGAACAATGGGGTAAATCTACTAGTAGATATTTTCTTTGTCTTATTTTATTTTCATCACTTAAGAAGTTAGAAAATGAGACAATATGATGATTCGGTGAGAAAAGGTTTTCATAATCAAATTTTTTTGATTGATTTTATTGAGCTATACATAAGCAGCCAGAAGAAAGAGAGTAGACATACGCTTTACATCAGCATATATAGTATATGACTTGGGCAGATAACTTAAAGGCTACTGGCTGCAGAAATTCCTGTAGCACTCCCAATTTACTTCAATCTTGTCTTTTTCTACTTCCCTTATAGATTAAATCGATATATGTCTCTCTTAGGGTCCTCATTGTTGTCTAGGTTCTCTGGGGTTGTGATTTGTAGGCTTGCTTTCTATGCTTTATGTGTAAAAACCACTTATGAGTGAGTACATATGATATTTGGCTTTCTGCGTCTGGGTTACCTCATTCAATATGATGTTTTCTAGATCCATCCATTTGCCTGCAAATTTCAACATGTTATTATTTTTTCTGCTGTGTAGTACTCCATTGTGTAAATACGTACTGCATTTTCCTCATCCATTCTTCGGTCAAGGGGCATTTAGGTTGTTTCCAGGTTCTGGCTATGACAAACAATGCTGCTATAAACATAGTTTAGCACATTGTCCTTGTGGTATGATTTAGCATCCTTTCGGTATATACCCAAAACTGGTATTGCTGGGTCTTGAGGAAGGTTGTTGCCTAATTTTCTGAGAAATCACCACACTGACATCCATAGGGGCTGTACCAGTTTGCATTCCCACCAGCAATGCAGGAGTGTTCCCTTTACCCCACAACCTCTCCAGCATAAATTGTCATCAGTGTTTTTGATCTTGGCCATTCTTACAGGTATGGGATGGAATCTCAGAGTTGTTTTGATTTGCATTTCTCTGACGACTAAGGATGCTGACTATTTCCTTAAGTGTCTTTTGGCCATTTTAGATACCTCTGTTGAGAGTTCTCTGTTTGGGTCTGTACCCCATTTTTTACTGGATTATTTGTTCTTTTGATGACCAATTTCTTGAGTACTTTGTATATTTTGGAGATCAGTCCTCTGTCTGATGTGGGGTTGGTGAAGACCTTTTCCCATTCTGTAGATTGTCGTTTTGTCTTGTTGACCGTGTCCTTTGCTTTAAAGAAGCTTTTCAGTTTCAGGAGGTCCCATTTATTAATTGTTTCTCTCAGTGTCTGTGCTACTGGGGTTATATTTAGGAAGTGGTCTCTTATGCCAATGTGCATAGCCAAAATTTCAATACACACAACCCACCTGGTAGATTAAACAAACTACTCTTTAATAATTTTATCTCATCCATTTTCTGAATTTGCTGTTGTTCATATTTTGATCCCTGCCACACATATACACCCCAAATGCTAGAATTTTCCAATACTTTTTCCTTCTGTCATTTCTTAATTTTTTTCTAATTTCTGAGAATTTTCTAATGAATCTTCACATTATTATTATAGTTTTGTTGTTGTTATTATATTTAATGTATTTTTGTCAAGCACTGTACTTAAAAAGTAAAATTTACTAACTGAACATTTGTTTTCATAGCTCTTGTCTTCATCTCAAATTGACACTGCCTCTCTTTTTCATTCCAAGAAAATTAAGGTGTCCTTGTTCTTTCATTCTATTGATGACATTAAACTTGTTTTCTAATTCCCTTTGATCATAGCTATGGTTTTTGTTTCTCTTTGTCCCTATCATTGTCAATTATTTACCCCACATATAACATCTGTTGTCATGCTGCAATATCTAGGAATAATAATTGGTAAAGCTGAGTTGCAGTAATTTGTACTTAAACAGGTTTATCTGTGAAAGTTTATACTTGATAGAAAAATCAAAGAACACGCTTACTTCCTTTGGTGTGTGCATCCTCATTACATCAGTGCCCATAGATCTGATCAGGTTCTTTAAGAATGGAACTTCTCATTTACTCCCTGAATGAAGCATAATAGATCTGGGGTCATTAACTTTGGATCAAATAGGAGAAATGGCATAGTGTCAATATTCAATACATACATTCTTGCTCAAATAACATTCAGCATAGAATATTGTATGTAAAAACCTGTTATTTTCAATCTTCTCTTTGTGCTTTTTTGTTTGTTTCTGTTTACTTCTAGGCATCACCCAGGAAAATTGCCAATCCAGAAGTGAATACAACCTCCCAAGCAATGAAGCTTCAGAAAGATACATCACCAACTGTCAGCCTCCCAATGACTTCCCTGACTTTGTCCTCACGATCACAGGGCACTAGAAAAATTGTGTCCCTTCTGTCATTATCCAGTATATAAAGAAATAGAAGCTTTTTTATTTAACATAAGAATGAAATAACACAACTGATAATACTTTATGTTTATGTCATAACTAGTTAGGAAAATAAATTTCCCAGCTTCTTAGTTTCTGTGATTGGAGATTTCTTCTCCCAGCTTGGGGCATGGAGACTGAATAGGAAAGCATCAGTATCTGTTACACCTGCTGGTTAACGCAAATTGTAGTTCCTTCTAATTAGCAATTTGTCAGAGAGCAAGGAAAAGGCCTTTTATAATTACATACCTTTTTTGTCTCCCAATCTCAGAAATTAAATAATCTCCTTCCATCCCAGAATAGGGGGTCAATGATTTGTGGAACTACTTTAGTTTAATCCTTTTTGTTTAGTAATCTTTTATAAAACCATATGCTCCTATTCATGCAAGTGGCTCTGCTCTCTGCCCTAGGAAGGAGCAGCAGATATGTGAAATGAATCAGCATCAATCTGCAAAACTGATTGCAGCATCATTAACAGGCCTTTGTAGTAAAGGAAAAGTGTCCCCGTCTATCCATCCAGCTCTCTGCTCTCAGTTGCTCCTGTTAGAATGAAAAATGATTTAAAAAAAAAAAGAACTAGGGTCATCTTCCAATGCCAACACCATCTCCTCAGAAAGTTAAATAACTTTGACACTCTGATGCCTTTCCCTAGGCTGCCCATGAGAAAGGATTAAGCAAGAGAAAGGGGATCCTTTGCCCTTAGTGGAGGAAGGATATTTTCAATGCTATATGATTATGAAAAAAGCTATGGAATAAATGAAGTTGTGATGTTAATAACTTTCATGTAACAGTCCATGTTTTTTAGCATCCTTCTGAACACATTCTGTCCTACTTGGCAGTATAGGCACCAATATGTGAAGGGACTCGCCTGCAGGAGCATACCTCATCATCATGTCTGTCACATACCAAGCTACAAGATTTGCATTGACCTGCCTCCTCTGTGAAGCGATCTTACCAGAGGTAAAACTGAGCCACAGATGCACATTTCTGTGCCAAGCTGTGACTGTGTGATAGTACTGTTTGGAGTTTCACTGTCATTTTGCATTCAGGATCCATAATAAACAGAATCTAGGCATTTTTAGGTGTCTCTTTCCTTGGACCCAGTGTGCATAACAGAACCCTCTCCACTGCTCATTAACTGCTCTGCTAATCATCACCTGTGCTTTGAGAGCATTTGAAGGCTGGAAAATAAAGTGATCAAAGCATGCAAATAAATTGCCAAGAACTTTACCTGGATTTGAGCACTGCAAATGTATTACACCTACAAAAAGAAATTCTCATGTGCAGTGACTGCCAAATCCTTTACTTTTCATATCACTCAGCAACACAGAATGCTAAGAAATTTGGAAATAAAGATAAGTGTTGCTTCAAGATAATTTTCTTACATATTTCAAGAGGGCCCGTTGGGCATGAAGCCATGACTAGTATGTGTCACTCAGAACTGTAACTAAATTAGTTCCTTGGTGTCTGGCTGGATTTTTGTCAACTTGACACAGCTACATCATTTGAGAAGAAGGAACCTTAATTTGGAAAATGTCTCCATCATACTGACCTGTAGGCACATCTGTGGAGCATTTTCTTGATTAATGATTAATGAGGGAAGGCCTAGTCCACTATGTGATGCCACCCTTTAGAAGGTGGACCTGAGTGATATAAGAAAGCAGAATAAGCAAGCTAAGCAGAGCAAGCCAGTAAACAACATCACACTATAGCTATGTTTTTAGCTCCTGCCTGCAGGTGCCCACCCAGTTTGAGTTTTTGCATTGGCTTCCCTTGTGCCTTGGAATGTGTAATCAAAAAAATCCTACTCAAAATTACTTTGGTCATGGCCATAGTGTTTATCATGGCAATAGAAACCTATGTAATATGTATAATGAAGTCATAGTGTGCCAAGATCTGGCCTTATTTTCTTTAACTGAAGCAGTATCTAAAAAGACCTTAAGACTCCCAAGTAGTCAGACCGATCAGAAAGACTTGTTTCCATCTGGCACTTTTGAGATGAATTGAGCCTTTTTGTAAGCTGATGCAAATCCCTTGGTTTAAACAGAAGTGACACAATATCTAGATAGCTCTTATGGATTACTAAAAACTTGGTAGAACCCTTGGTTGCCTTAGAGGTCAAGATGAAACATAGGAATTACTCTTCCCTGAAAGTTTAATTCTCTATAAATCATGCTCAATAATTTTCCTATTTTGATTAAGTTTAATTTCTCAATATATAGACATGCCCATTTTTTAAAGCATTCATGGGCTCGGCAGTTCTATTGAACTTCTCCATATTAGGTTTCAATGTCCAAGTTGATGAGGATGACTGACCAGGTCTTTTTCCAAAGAAGGCCGCAATTCTCATTACAGATGGTTATAAGCCATACATACTTGCTGGGAATTGAACTCAGGATATTTGGAAAAGCAAGCAATACTCTTAACCACTGAGCCACTCTGTGACTAGGTTAGGGCATGTGTTAAAAACAGTTTTCTTTCCACATCAGACAAAGGACTGCTCTCCAATATATATAAAATTCAAGAAATTAGACATCAAAATTCTAAATAACCCAATTAAAAAATGGGGTACAGAACTAAACAGAATTCTCAGCAGAAGAATCTCAAATGGCCAAAAGATACTTAAGGAAATGTTTAACATCCTTAGCCATCAGGGAAATGCAAATCTAAACAACTCTGAGATACCATCTTACATCTCTCAGAATGGCTAAGATCAAAAACACTATGATAGCTTATGCTGGAGAGGATGTGGAGTAGAAGGAACACTTGTCCATTGCTGGTGGGAATGCAAACTTGTACAACCACTTTGGAAATCAGTATGGTGGTTTCCCGGAAAATTGGGATTCAACCTACCTCATGATCTAGCAGTACCACTCTTGGGAATATACACAAAAGATGCTCAATCATGCTACAAAGGCATTTGTTCAACTATGTTCATAGCAGCATTATTTGTATTAGCCAGAACCTGGAAACAGCCTAGATGCCCCTCAACCAAAGAATGGATCAAGAAAATGTGGCACATTTACACATTAAAGTACTACTCAGTGGTAAAAAGCAATGACATCTTGACTTTTGCATGCAAATGGATGGAATTAGAAAACACTATCCAGAGTGAGGTAACCCAAACCCAAAAAGATGAATATGGTATGTGCTCATTTATAAGAGGATGCTAACTATAAACAAAGGACATTGAGCCTATAGTTCATGATCCTAGAGAAGCTAAGTAATAAGGTGAACTCTAAGGAAAACATAAATAGATCCACCTAGAAAATCGAAACAGACAAGATTGCCTGACAAAATTGGGAGCCTGGGGCTGAGTGGAGAAGGGAGGGAAGAAGGGGAAGATGGTGAAGGAGGGTCATCTGTATTTGTGTTGCTTTCATTGGTGAATAAATAAAACTGCCTTGGCCTTTTGATAGGGCAGAAATCAGGTAGGTGGAGTAGTCAGAACGGAATGCTGGGAAGAAGGCAGTGTGGCAGATACCATGGTTACTGCCCGAGACTGACACTGGTTAGAAGCTTTCCTGGTAAGCCATGACCTCGTAGTGAACACAGATTGATAGAAATGGATTATATCAAGAGTGAGAGTTGGCCAAGAAGAGGCTAGATATAATGGGCCAGGCAATAATTTGATTAATACAATTCCTGTGTGGTTATTTCAGGTGTAAGCTATCCAGGCGGGAAGGAACAAAGGGGCCTCATGCTCCTCTTACTACAGGAAGAGGAAAGGAGAAGAAGGGGAGGGGTGAAGAGAACTTGAGGGAATTGGGTAGTCAAGATGAAGGAAGGACAGATATGAGAGCAAGGAAAGAGATACCTTGATGGAAGGGCCATTATAGGATTAGCAAGAAACCTGGCTCTAGAGAAATTCCCAGGAATCTACAAGAATGACCCTAGCTAAGATCCTAAGCAATCGAGAAAAAGGGGCCTGATCTTGCCCTGTAGTCAGACTGGTGAATATCTTAAATATCACCATAGAACCTTCATCCAGCAACTGATAGAAACAGAGGCAGAGAACAGCATCAGAGCACTGGACTGAGCTCCCAAACTCTATTTGAAGAGTGGGAGGAATGAGAATATGAGCAAAGAGGTCAAGACCATGATGGGGACACCCATTGAAACAGTCTACCTGAGCTAATGGGAGCTCACCCACTCCAGCTGGACTGTGAACAAACAAGCATAAGACCAAACTAGTCACTCTCAATGTGGCTGACAGTTGCATGGCTGGGGCAGACTGAGGGGCCACTGGCAGTGGCACCAGGATTTATCTCTACTGCATGTACTGTATTTTTGGGAACCTATTCTCTTTGGATGGATACCTTCCTCAGCCAAGATATAATAGAGAGGGCCTTGGACATTCCCCAAAGCAATGTGCCTTACCCTCTCTGAGGATTGGATGAGGGTGGGGTGGGAGGGTATGTGGAGGGAATGGGAGGAGAGGGAGTGGGTATTTGGATTGGTATGTATAATGAAAAAAGATAGTTTGTTTTCTCTTAAAAACATAAATTAAAAAATAAAATTGTTTTCTTTCATTTCTAATGGATAAAAACTATCAAGTCTTTCTATTGTACTTTGAACAAAAAGGTAATTTTATTTTTTAAAGATTTTCTTTTTAATTATGTGTGTGTGTGTGTGTGTGTGTGTGTGTGTGTGTGTGTGTGTGTGTGTACATTAATGCAGTGCCCATGGAGTCCAGAAGATGGTATTAGATCTCTTGGTGCTTGAATTATAGGTGGTTGTGAGTATCCTGGCACGGGTGCTAGGAACTGAACTTAGGTTCTCTACAAGAACAGTATGTTCTCTGAATCACTGAGCCATAAATTACGTACTCTTTATTTTTTTTTTTTTTAGCAAGATCTCACTTTATAGCCCAGGCTGACTTCTAAATCATAGAAATCAGTTTGCCTCAGTCCTCAATGGCATGCACCCCAACACTCAGCCAAAGAGGTTATTTTAACCATAAGGCAAAAGTTGATTCATTTCAACAAAAATTCCATTTCCTGCACGACCAATAAAAGTTTAAAGATGTGTTCACAAACTCTACAAACACTTGCTTTTCGTGTGTTCAAACTGATATCCTTTCTGTTAGGAGTCTTCACAATCTTGAATTAGATATTCTTAATGTGGGTTGTGTCCTATAACAGAAAACACATATTAAAAATATTAAATACCCAGATCAACACAAAGGGTGTTGACATACACCTACAATTCCTCTCTTAGAAGGTAGAGGAAGGAGAACCAAGCATTTAAGGTCCTCCTTGGGTACATATTTGAGTACACAGTGAAATCAAGAATAGCTTGGGATACATGAGCCCCTTCCTATAAAACAAATGGGCAATAGGAACCACAGAAAGAACTTAAGTTAAAAGTCCACTAAAGGATATCCTGAATTCCTATGTGTTAGTGATGTATTTATAATGAAGTTTCCATGTGCCGTATATGAGCAACACAATAATTGCTATCATTATGTTTTTAAAGTAATATGTCTTTTGCATGTATTATCTAATTTAATTATACTTAAATGTTACAGTACTGGTATTAGAATCCCCATTAAAAGTAAAAGACAACCAAAATGCCAAGAATATGTTGATTTTTCTCAAGGTCACAGTTATGAAGTTGCAAAGGAAGTCAGCTCAATTCATTTTTGTGCTAAATCCCATGTTCTTTCTCATTACATCCTGTTGCCTCTAATTTTAAAACACAAACAAGTCTCAATTTAGAAAACATGCTTTCAAATCAAATGAAATAGGAGAAAAGATGCGATGAACAGCTTGAGAATAAAATCACACATAAACTTGAGAATAACCTCATCATTCACCAAACAAGTTTGCATCTGTTATTCTAACATACTGCCTGTGATACACAGAGTATTTTCATAATTTATTCATGCCATTACATTACTCTTCTCCACATAAATCAAATGGATATTTCTTTGGCTTAGCAAATGTTTTTCGGTAAACCTGACAGAAAGTTCCTTTGGAGCTAAAACTGACTGGTGAGAGGTAGTCAGAAAAAATCTTACTATTAACAACTTGGTAGATGGCAGCACGCTGCCTAGTGGTGTGCCTTTTCTTTTTAGAAAGACAGTGTTGAAGCCTGCCCTTTTGTCTGTGGGGTCCTTGGCCCAGCGAGGGGCCCTGTTCCTGTGCCAGGATCCATCCGGAGGGGTAAGTGTGTGCACACCTGGCTGGATGGTCCCAGGAGCAGAGTGTGGGCCCCCTCCAATTCCCCTAAATGTTTCTGACCATTCAGTGGGGCATCTCCCCGGCTACTGGCTTCCTCTGTTTACCCCTTTCCATCTTCCCACCAAGCACCCCTTTCCATCTGCTGGGCTCTAGAATCCCTCGGGCCAAAGGGGCTGGGGACCCAGTGGTGAGTTCTCCTGCCCTGCGGGCTCCTTTATTCCAGAAGACCCTGCTCCCCACCAAGCCCGCCCTTTTGTCTGCAGAGCCCTTGGCCCAGCAAGCGGCCCTGTTCCTGTGCCAGGATCCATCCAGAGGGATCCACCAACACAACCTGCTTCAGGGCAGAGGGAATCTGAGAGCCAGCTCCAGTGCTGAGGGTACCTAAGAAAGGGCAGACCAAGAAAAACCCCCAAGTACACAGTCAGCCACAGCAGAGATTGGACCAAGATGCCAAGACTTCCCTGGCCTCATTTGAAGGATGATGGGCAGGTGCCAATGCAAGAATTCCTCAAACAACCTGAAAAACAACATGATATCACCAGAATCCAGCTAGCACCGAACAGGAAGACTTGAACACCCTAATCCAGAAGCAGTGGAAGAAATCGACTTTAAACGTACCACTGTAAAAATGATAGAGACACTTGTGAAAAATTCCCTTAAAGAAATGGAAGAGAAGACAAACAAAAAGTTAGAAGAAATTAATAAATCCCTCAAAGATACCCAAGCAAACCAAGGAAAAGCAATCAAACAGGTAAAGGAAACAGTTCAAGACTTGAAGACCAAAATGGAGGTAATAAAGAAAACACAAACCAAAGAAAGGCTGGATATGGAAAAATCTGGGAAAACAAACAGGAATTACAGAGACCAGTATAACAAACAGAATACAAGAGATAGAATAAAGAATCTCAGGTGCTGAAGATACTATAGAGGAAATAAACTGATTGATCAAAGAAAACAGCAAACCGAACAAATTCTTAACACAAAGCATCCAGGAAATTTGGGACACCATGAAAAGACCAAACCTAAAAATAATAGGGGTAGAAGAAGGAAGAGAATTCCTTCAAGACCCAGAACATATATTCAACAAAATTATAGAAAAAAACTTTCCCAACCTAAAGAAGGATAATGAAGGTACAAGAAGCTTACAGAACACCAAATAGACTGGATAAAAAAAAACCCATCCCCTTACCATATAATAATCAAAGCACAAAACGTACAGAATAAAGAAAGAATATTAAGAGCTGCAAAGGAAAAAGGTCAAGTAACATATAAAGGTAAACCTATCAAAATTACACCTAACTTCTTGATGAATCAATGAAACAAAGAGCTGCTTCCTTAAGAGAATCAACAAGATCGACAAACCCCTATCCAAACTAATCAAAAGGCAGAGAGAGAACACTCAAATTAACAAGATCAGAAATGAAAAGGGGGACATAACAACAGACACTGAAGAAATTCAGAAAATCATTAGATCTTACTACAAAAGCCTGTGTTCCACAAAATTCAAAAATGTAAATGAAATGGACAGTTTTCTAGATAAATACCATATACCGAAATTAAATCAAGACCAGGTGAACAATTTAAATGGACCTATAAGTTGTGAGGAAATAGAAGCTGTCATTAAAAACTTCCCAACCAAAAAAAGTCC
Source organism: Ondatra zibethicus (assembly GCA_004026605.1). Taxonomy (NCBI): domain Eukaryota; kingdom Metazoa; phylum Chordata; class Mammalia; order Rodentia; family Cricetidae; genus Ondatra; species Ondatra zibethicus. Next base: position 10,856 of record PVIU01020509.1, read on the forward strand.
AGGACTAGATGGTTTTAATGCAGCATTCTACCAGAACTTCCAAGAAGAGCTAATACCTATACTCCTTAATGTGTTTCACATAATAGAAACAGAAGGGTCATTGCCAAATTCTTTTTATGAAGCTACAGTTACCCTGATACCAAAACCACACAAAGATGCAACCAAGAAAGAGAATTACAGACCAATCTCACTCATGAACATCGATGCAAAAATTCTCAATAAAATACTGGCAAACCGAATGCAAGAACACATCAAAAGAATCATCCATCATGATCAAGAAGGCTTCATCCCAGAGATGCAGGGCTGGTTCAACATATGAAAAATCTATCAATGTAATCCATCATATAAATAAACTGAAAGAAAAAAACCATATGATCACTTCATTAGATGCTGAAAAAGCATTTGACAAAATTTAACATCCCTTTATGATAAAGGTCTTGGAGAGATTAGGGATACAAGGATCATATCTAAATATAATAAAAGCAATATAGAGCAAGCCAACAGCTAACATCAAATTAAATGGAGAGAAACTCAAAGTGATTCCACTAAAATCAGGAACAAGACAGGGCTGTCCACTCTCTCCATATGTCTTCAATATAGTACTTGAAGTTCTAGCAATAGCAATAAGACAACATAAGGAGATCAAGGGAATTCGAATTGGAAAAGAAGAAGTCAAACTTTTGTTATTTGCAGATGATATGATAGTGTACATAAGTGACCCCAAAAACTCTACCAAAGAACTTATACAGCTGATAAGTACCTTCAGTGATGTGGCAGGATACAAAATCAACTCAAAAAAATCAGTAGCCCTCCTATACACAAAGGATAAAGAAGCAGAGAGGGAAATCAGAGAAACATCACCTTTCACGATAGCCACAAATAGCATGAAGTATCGTGGGGTAACACTAACCAAGGACGTGAAAGATCTATTCGACAAGAACTTTAAGGCCTTGCAGAAAGAAACTGAAGAGGATACCAGAAAATGGAAGGATCTCCCATGCTCCTGGATTGGTAGGATAAACATAGTAAAAATGGCAATTCTACCAAAGGCAATCTATAGATTCAATGCAATCCTCATCAAAATCCCAACAAAATTCTTCATAGACATTGAGAGAACAATAATTAACTTCATATGGAAAGACAAAAACCCAGGATAGCCAAAACAATCCTATACAATAAAGGAACTTCAGGAGGCATTACCATCCCTGACTTCAAACTCTATTACAGAGCTACAGTAGGGAAAACAGCTTGGTATTAGCATAAAAACAGAGACGTTGACCAATGGAATCGAATCGAAGACCCGGATATTAATCCACAAACCTATGAACACCTCATTTTTGATAAAGAAGCTAAAATTATACAATGGAAAAAAGAAAGCATCTTTAACAAATAGTGCTGGCATAACTGGATGTCAACCTGTAGGAGAATGAAAATAGATCCTTATCTATCACCGTGCACAAAAATCAAGTCCAAATGGATTAAAGACCTCAATATAAATCTGACCACACTGAACCTGATAGAAGAGAAAGTGGGAAGTAGCCTGCAAAACATGGGCACAGGAGACCACTTCCTATGGATAACCCCAGTGGCACAGACAATAAGAGCAACAATGAATAAATGGGACCTCCTGAAACTGAGAAGCTTCTGTAAAGCAAAGGACACAGTCATTAAGACAAAAAGGCAGCCTACTGAATGGGAGAAGATCTTCACCAACCCCACATCAGACAAGGTCTGATCTCTGAAATATATAAAGAACTCAAGAAGCTAGACATTAAAATTCTAAATAACCCAATTAAAAATGGGGTACTGAACTGAACAGAGAATTCTCAACAGAAGAAGTTCAAATGGTCAAAAGATACATAAGGACATGTTCAACTTCCTTAGCCATCAGGGAAATGCAAATCAAAACAACTTTGTTATACCATCTTACACCTGTCAGAATGGCTAAAATCAAAAACACCAATAATAACCTATGCTGGAGAGGATGTGGAGTAAGAGGAACAGTAATCCATTGCTGGTGGGACTGCAAACTTGTGCAACCACTTTGGAAATCAGTGTGGCAGTTTCTCAGAAAACTGGGAGTCAACCTACCTCAGGATCTAGCAATACCACTCTTGGGAATATACCCAAGAGATGCCCAATCATACAACAAAAGCATTTGTTCAACTGTGTTCATAGCAGCATTATTTGTAATAGCCAGAACCTGGAAACAACCTAGATGCCCCTCAATGGAAGAATGGATAAAGAAAGTGTGGCACATCTACACAGTAGAGTACTACTCAGTGGTTAAAAAAAAAAAAAAAGTCATCTTGAATTTTGCAGGCAAATAGATGGAAGTTGAAAACAATATCCTGAGTGAGATAACCCAGACCCAAAAATATGAATATGGTATGCACTCTCTCAATCAGTGGATTCTATCCATAAACAAAGGACATTGAGCCTATAGTTCGTGGTCCTAGAGAATTAACTAATAAGGTGAACCCAAAGAAAAACAGATATAGATCCTTCTGGAAATTGGAAGTGGACAGGATCGCCAGGAAGGTGATGGGAGCATGAGGGTGAGGGTGGAGTGAGAGGAGGGAGAGAGAGGGAGAAAGGGGAGAGGGGGAGGTTTGGGGAGAGCTTGGGGGAGTGGGATGGATTGAGAGGGAGGAGAAACTGACATAGGAACAGGGAGACTATGTCTTGGTGGGGTGGAGCCATTTTGGGGTTGGCAGGAGACTTGGCTCTGGAGGGGTTCCCAGGTGTCCACGGGGATGTCCTCAGCTGGGACACTGGGCAGTGGAGGAGAGGGTGTCTGAACTGGCCTTGTCCAGTAGTCAGTCTAATGACTATCTTGAATATCACCATAGAACCTTTGTCTGGTGACAGATGGAGATGTAGATGGGGACCCACACAGGAGCACTGGACTGAGCTCCCAAGGTCCAGTTGAGGAGCAGAGGGAGGGAGAATATGAGCAAGGAAGTCGGGACAGCGAGGGGTTGGTCCACCCACTAAGACAGTGTGCCTAATCTAATGGGAGCTCACTGGAGCCAGCTGGACTGGGACTGAAGGAGCACGTGATCAAGCTGGACCCTGTGAACGTGGCAGACGATTGGGGTAGATTGAGAAGCTAATGATGGTGGAGCTGGGATTTCTCTCCACTGCAGGTGCCTGCTTTTTTGGGATCCTGGTCTATTTGAATGCAGATTCTCCTGAAAGTGGATGGAGTGGGGAGGGCCTTGAACTTCACACAGGGCAGCAATCCCTGCCCTCTCCTAGGACTGGAAGGGGAGTGGGGAGGGTTTTGAATGGGATTATTTATAAAGCAATAAAATAAAAAATAAATAAATAAAAATAAAATTAAAAAAGAAAGACACAGTGTTGATCTTGGGCTGCATTCTACTCTAAGCTACTCAATATTATGTAAAACAGGGTTTTTAAGGCTTCGTCTTATCATATAATCCCCCCTCCAAGGATCATTATACTTTTTTGGGTTCTTAGGATGGTGCTCTTCTCCCAGACAATCATTCTTCTGTTTTTTACATTATCTGTCTTAACACTACCTGTAATTTTATATTAAGTACTTTAAATGGTGGCTCCTCATGCTCTTGTCTGTACAATCAATTTGTGACAGGCTTTCAAACAACATGGTAGAAACCCTTTGTTCTATTTATTAAGGTGTTTACATTATCAGGATACTTTAAACCTAACTCCGTGTTCTCTGAGACTGTTACTGTTACTAGTTTTGTTCTTGGTTTCGTTTTGCTGTTGTGGTTTTTTTTTTCTTTTTTAAAAAACAAACTCTGTGGAAGTTCCCAGAAGCAAGCACCAACACAGGATGGACTTTTATCTGTCTCTCTGTCCCTTATCTTCCTTTCCAGACTAAGGTTTAAAAAGAAGTTTTCCTCGGTTTACTCCAACAATTATTTTTCAATATAGTGCAATCTAGTACAATATACAATATAGAACAACCTAGTACGTCTATCAGATATATTCATAATCACAATGGTGTGATCTGAGATTGTTTTCTCTCTCTTTTTTAAAATTTGTTTATTTTTGGTAACCAATTTTTCATGAGTTAAGACCCTTTATGCAGCAGCAGCATGCTTTCCCAACTTTCTAAACATTGGTCCTTGATCTACATCCTCTCTCAGTCCCAACTGTTTTGAGGCCTGAACTCCACAGCAGCAGCATCTTCCCTGGAGCTGAGTTCAGTTTGTTATCTTATCAATACAGACTATATATCTATTTGCATTTCTCTCAGGCCACTTCTGAAGACTCCCGAACTCTGCTGTAGCCTCTTTAACTTGTATTCATTTTGTAAACTGAATATATACATATATAGAGAAATATTTACTATGTACGGTGTAACTTGGGTGTCAATTTTGGTAATTAATATTCGAGTAAAAGAACATGCATAATCAGGATTATCTAGCAAAGTGCTGCCATTGAAATTGCCACACTTTATAAATTTATTGTTATTCAATAAATTCTAACAACATAGAAAAACAAACATGTGCCTATCATGTTTCTGGAATAATGCATTCATGGCAATACACTTAATGAACTGAAATGAAACAAACTGCTCCATGGCTTTTCCCAGGGAAACATGGACAAATGGTTGTTTACCCCAGATGTGGCACAAATAACAGATGGAATAAATTATTCCACCTAAATTTAGCTAGGGAGTTATGTCCAAGGGTCAGCTTTGAGAGTTTGGGTAACTAACAGGTAACTTCAGAACAGAATAGTCCCACCTACTCTTCCTCTGATTAACTGCTTATATGCTCACAGAGGGGCAGGGCTCATGAATTGTCTTAGTGTGAAGGGAATGCTAATTGGCCCAATATTCAAAGGGTCTTCTATGGGCATTCACAGCTGTCCTGATTTCAAGACAGAGACAGTCAGAGTTGGGGAGTTGACTCAGTCAGTAGTTTATAGTGCTTGCTACTCTGTGAAAGACTTGGCTTTTTTTTCCCAGCATCCACATAGTAATCCACAACCATCTACAACTCCAATTCCAGGGTCATCTGATGCCTTCTTCTGACCACACTGGGCCCCAGTCATGAGTGTGGTGTACACACATACATGCAGGCAAAATACTCATGCCCATAAAGTAAATACATTAAAAATCTCTTTTTTGTTGTTTTTGTTTGCCATTAAATAGCATTTATTTCTTTTTATCGCTTAGGAAAACATGGAAATGTAGAGGCAGAAAAGGTCATTAACAATCTCTAATTAATATCATTTTACATGTTTCTATAAACAGATATTATTCTTTAGATAAATATACAAAGCAGTTCAAAAGTTGGGAAGAAAAGTTTATGTAGCTAAGTTATTTTTGTTCTACATTCAATGATATTTGGTTACCTTAATAATTTGATTTACAAAGTTTAAAATTTAACAGAAGAAAAGTTTTGACTATGAAATTTAAGCAATAAATTAATTTATATGATCTGGGTATACAAACAGAATTACGTCTGATGCATATTAAAAACAATATTTTTTTCATTAGAAAAACTTGCAGTTGCTACTAAATAATTGTGTTGGGAAGTGATGGAGACAATTATACATAACAAGTTCAAAAACAAATTATTTTCTTAGTTGATGTTATTTGGTAAACTAAATAAAAATGTAGAATAATGACCTCAATTAATTTGAAATATATAAAATTTAATTTAATCATATCTTATTTGAAATGTAATTTCTCCCTATTTGAGTAGGTACAATATAGAAATTTAATCCACAGTCTACTCATCTAGGGTTTATGGATGTTTGCCCACAGAATGCTTTTGCATTCATTTCCCATATGATGCATCTTCTTATATACTGCATGAACCTGGCCACAGAAAGCAGTATGAATAATTTTAACACTTTCACAAGATAAATGTCAATGATTTTTCAAATCACCATAACTGTTTTTTCTTCACACTTAAAATATTGAAGATCTTATGAATAGTACCAAGATTTCCTGATGGATACACTCTAAATTAAGTTTCTGAATGACTGTTCAAACTTTAAAACTTAAAGTGGAGACAATTGAAATGACTCAACAGGTAATGGCATTTGATCCTAGCCTAATTATTTTGGTTCATTTCCCAAGAACTATATGCTGCAAGTAGGGAGGAGATTTTGACAAGGTTTATTGTGGCATGCATGGTCCTTCACACAAACATGTAAACTAAATAAGTATAGTTTAAAATGTAATAATTAATAGGTATAATGCTTTGTTTAAAATCATGTTGAAAATGAAGGCAGAGGCTTAGAGGGCAGTATTTCACAGCCGCCTCTGAGCAACAGTAGCACCACAAGCACTCTCTCTCTAAAGCAGTGCTTTCTGCTTTACACTCTGTTTTCCAAATGTTACCTAATAGTTATTTAGAATCCATTTTCTTGTCATTCTGCAGTCTGGGAAATCCAAACGCTGATCTCCCTAGACTTTGGCTACACGATGTCATGGCAAGAGGTGTTACATGATGTAACAAAAGGTAACCAAATCTTTCCTAATAAGACATTAACCCATCGAGCCCATGAGGACAAAGGCCCCAGGAATCAAACTTCTCTGAAACATCCTACCCCCAAATTAACTTTCCAATACATCAATTCTAGGGTCCATTTAGACCAAAGCAATGTTGAGAGAATGAGTGGCTAATACTAATACTCAGCATGCTGAGCGTTGGGGAGGGAACATGGTGATTCCTCAAGGAACAGTCTCCTGACTTGGGAACCCTGTATCTAGAAGATAGGTTTACTTGGGAGCAGTTCATTAGGGGAGGGAAGAAGGCAAGACTGGGCAGAGGCAGAAGCTGAACAGCAGCAAGGTTGCAACAGAACAGGTGGCCAACTGCACTCCAGAACTGGACACAAGACAGCCCTTCAGAAAATCCACAGCTTGAGGGACCAAAGACTATGAATTCTCATTAGTGTGCCATTCAGTTTAGCTGTGATCTATCACAGCCAATGCCTTAGCAAGTGAAAAATAAGTAAATAAATGCCTCAAACACAAGGTGGCAAATCTAGTGCAACAATACAGAGACTATACAATGCATATGGGTATTCCTCTTATCCATGGAAGAGAAATGTTTCCTCCACTACTTTCTACAAAATAACGTGTACCATTTTTACAAAACAACTATAAATTCTGCAATAAGCTTCAATTGTTGTTTTTAGTGTTCAAACTAACACCAAAAATATATTTCTTAGACTTCCTCTATGAATGAGGACAATGAAAATTAAAGCTATCAAATCACTTCTTCTCAGAAAGCTGGCACTTTTTCCACCATAATAAGCTGCCAAGTTCCTGGTTTTGCACAGTGAGAATGGCCGTGGAAGGTCTGCTCTCTTTGCTGATGGAAGGATGGCAGCTGAAGTGCAGGGAATTCTGGTAGGTCTCCTTTTAAAATCCTGCTTTATAGTGCCTGTCCCTGTTAGGGCCTGATGATCATGTATCTGAGGCACAGGATACATATTAATTTCTTAATTTTTTTCCCACTTAAAACAAAAAGAGGAGAGATAAATGTATTTCTAGAGTTTTCTTTCACAAGAAGAACTTGTAAAATAGGGATAGCGCCTCAACTCAGTTTCTGAAATGCCTTAGTCTCCATTAATTTTGGAAATGAAATACTTTACTGATTTAATATTTTGAAAACAACAGCCCCAGAAAGACCAGAACACTAAGCAAAGTCATGCATATCATGGCATCGGACACATCAAGGGATCTAAACAGTAGCAGATTCAATCAGAGGCACCATTTTGTGCTCCTTGCTCATAACAGTTTGAGTGAAAACAGTTATGAGCACACATCACTGAAAATGAGCAGGCAGAGACTAGCATTAGATGGAGAAGATGACAACAGCTCAGATGAGAATTCACTGGCAATCACACCTTTGTTGAAAATACAGAGCACTTCCTGGAACAGAGACCATGTTCCTTGACAGCAGAAGCCAGTGAGGGAGTAGAGCAGGCAAGCAAGGCAGGCAGCCAGTGATCATTTTGAATGTTGTTGCCATAGTGAAAGACAGGAAACTGACTGTCCCAGAGGATTGCTAACAGGGAGAATATCTAAGAAGAAACTTTTCTCTGCATGGGAAGAGCAAATAACTTAGAATTCTGATGTCTGAAAACTACCTTTTCCCCCAATTGAAAGAATGTCTGGAAAATGAATCTTCCAACAAGACTCAAATTACCTTGTGAGAAATAAAAAGAAAACAGCATAACACCAGTAAAATATCAAGAAATCTTGGTGAAAAAGGGATATATATATAAAGCAAAGTAAATGAGAGCTATTATGAGTGTCTCATCATGAAATAGATAAGGTTAACATATGCCATTAACATGTAGCCAAAATAAGGAAATATATTGAAGCATGAATACAAAAAGTAGAAAACATATACTTTTATCTGCTAGGAAAAAATTGTGGGAGATTAATTTTGAATTTCCCTATTATATAATATATCAAAAATATGAAAATCTGAAGTTACATAGTGGAAACATCACCATCTTTATAATGCATCTGGCTGACTAGAAGTTGGGATGATTGGAAAGGCATGTGGAATCCTGTACTTTTGGATTTAAAATTTATGAAAGACACAAAAGGTTCTAATATCAGATGCACAGCAAAGAAGTAGTGGGTATAAGAGTATACTTAGCAGAGATTTTAGCAGCAGACAGAAAGAAAGTTTCCAGAGCTCCATGGGAACAGAATCTGGAAGTCTACAAAAGTACAGGAGAAACAGTAGATCTTCAACCCTCACAAATTAGAGTGTCGTACTTTGTTGATTATAGAAATAAAACCTGAGCTGAGGGTGACTTCTTGGTTTTAACAGGAAGGAAACTCTCCAAGCCCATGTACAGAAACTATGGGCATCAATCTAGTCTCCAACTGTCATTGTCTTAGCTCCACCCACATTAGTGCATATGACAGAGTGGGATTTAGTCTAAACACAGCTCATCATACTTGAACTGGAGAAAGCTCCAGAATATGCACCTAGTGAATTTTAAACTGAAAAACTTGGAGGTCGGGTGAAGTGTCTTCATCTTCCAACTACTGGGCAAGAAAGAACTGTTGAGTGTCCGATATTTTGCTTTATTGACTTGTTGGGTTTTGTGTAGTCACTTGGTTTTGTATTTCTCTTGCTTTCATCTTTCAGTATCTTATTGTTCGTATCTCTATCCCATGTATTCTTCCTTCCTTTCTTACTTCTTTTCTCTGTCACCTATTGTACATATTTCCTTATTATTACTTTAGTACTGATACTTTTGTCTTTGTTAATTTTAACTTTCTAATTTTCATATAATTCTCAACTTTTTTCGAACTTTGTCCTGATTATAGCTTTTGTTTCTGTTTCTTTACTATATTTAGATAGTTGATTTATCTTGTGTGATATTTACTACAAGCTGCTTCCTTTCCTCCTCATGGTAGTAGAAATTAGGACTTCATAGAAAACAGCTCCCAAAAAACCTCCCATGTGAAATCCCATAGGAGACAAATCCATTCCAATGTATAAACAAAATCTCAACACATTATCACAAGAAATCTGAGAGGGAATGCTAACATGCCTCCTCCAAATCTCCTTAACTCTCCTATAAGCAAATGAGAAAAAACTGAATTGTTGAAATGTTAGGGAATAAGTCACAAGTCTAATTTTTTAAATATTAATGTAGTGGCTTGAATAGGAATGACCTCCATAGACTCAAGTGTTTGAATGCTTGCTCTTTGAGAGTGTCACTACTAGGGAGCTTGTTGGAGAGGGTGTGTCACTGGGGGAGGTTGGCTTAAGTCTGGCTGGTGCGTCTCAGTCCTTCCTCCCCTGTCTGAGGATCTGGAAGTTAAACTCTCAGCTCCCTCTCTAGCACCCTGTCTGCCTGTGTGCTGCCATGCTTCCTGCCATGACAATAAGGTACTAAACATCTAAACTCTATGCCAGCCCAAATTAAATGTTTTCCTTTACAGGAGTTGCCATGGGAATGGTGCCTCTTCATAGCAATAGGAACTCTAACTAAGAGAGAAGTTGGTCCCTGGGACTGGCGTATTGCTGTTATAAGCCTGACCATATTTTGTTTGGAGGAATGTGGACTCTGACTTTGGATTAGAAAAGCAGATGAACACTTTAAGTGGGGCTTAATGGGCCATCCCAGTAGAAACATGGAAGACAGTAGTGAGAGGATGATTCCAACTGTGAAGGCCTAGTGTTAGAGAAGAAGCATGTTAATATGTAGACTAGAGACCCTTATTGTAATATTTTGGTGAAGAATGTGGCTGATTTATATCCCTGTGTAAAAAAAATCTGCCCGAGGTTAAATTGAAGAGTGTTAGATTAATTGTATTGGCAGAGGAATTCTCAAAACAACCTAATATTGACTTTGCCATGTGGTTGTTAGTGATCACTCCTATGCAGATCTATAGAAAAGGAAGAAAATGAGCAAGGAAAAGTACAAAATGTGTACTCTGAGGAGAAAAGGGGCACCAGGAAGTGAAATGGAGCTAAGTCCTGTGCTCAAGGAGATAAGCAGGTGAAAGAAAAGCCTGGTGCTAAGTGCGATAAAGGGAGTGGTGACCTCAGAGTAAGATCTCACCCAGCTTTCATTTGTCTACATGTTGATATCCAGTTATGCCAGCACCACTTGTTGAATATGCTTTCTTTTTTCCATTTGATATTTTTTGCTTCTTTATCAAATATTAGGTGTTCGAAGATGTGTGGGTTGATATCCAGGTCTTCTATTCGGTTCCACTGGTCCTCCTGTCTGTTCTTATGCCAGTACCAGGCTGTTTTCAGTACTGTAGCTCTGTAGTATAGTTTGAAGTCAGGGGTCAACAAGACCCTACAGAATGGGAAAAGATCTTCACTAATCCCACATCAGACAGAGGTCTGATCTCTAAAATATACAAGGAACTCAAGAAATTGGACAACAAAAGAACACATAATCCAATAAAAAAAAATGGAGCACAGACCTAAACAGAGAACTCTCAACAGAGGAATCTAAAATGGCTGAAAGACACTTAAGGAAAAGTTCAACATCCTTAGA
>PVIU01020509.1:21962-33919 GCA_004026605.1 Ondatra zibethicus
AGATTCCATCTTACACCTGTAAGAATGGCCAAGATCAAAAACACTGATGACAACTTATGCTGGAGAGGCTGTGGAGAAAAGGGAACACTTCTGCATTGCTGGTGGGAATGCAAGCTGGTACAACCCCTATGGATGTCAGTGTGGCGATTTCTCAGAAAATTAGGAAACAACCTTCCTCAAGTCCCAGTAATACCACTTTTGGGTATATAGCCAAAAGATGCTCAATCATGCCAAAGGACATGTGCTCAACTATGTTCATAGCAGCTTTATTTGTCATAGCCAGAAACTGGGAACCTAAATGCCCCTATATTGAAGAATGGATAAAAAAAAATGTGGTACATTTACACAATGGAGTACTACATAGCAGAAAAAAATAACGACAGCCTAAATTTTGCAGGAAAATGGATGAAACTAGAAAGCATTATTTTGAGTGAAGTAACCCAGACACAGAAAGACAATTATCACATGTACTCACTCATAGGTGGTTTTTAAACATAAGGCAAAGAAAACCATCTTACAAACCACAATCCCAGAGAATTGAGACAATAATTCTCAATTATTGTACGGACACTAAGAGAGACTTACATAGATATAATCTACGTGGGAAGTAGAAAGTATAAAAAGACAAGATCTTCTGAATAAACTGGGAGCATGGGGACCTTGGAGGAGGGTTGAGGGAGGGAGGGATGTGGCAGGGAGGGGAGCAGAGAAAAAAAATAAAAAAAAATAAGGAAAAAAAAAGATCTCACCCAGCTAAGCTTCCGACTTGTGAAAAGGACTTAAAGAAAAGTGAAAAGGAATTAAAGAGAATCTTAGCAAGTGTGTGGTGGTACACACCTTTAATCCCACCACTCCAGAGGCAGAGACATGAGGATCTCTGAGTTTAAGGCCAGGCTGGTTTACAGAGCAAGTTCCATGACAGCAAAGTTTAGGCAGTGATGGAAACCAAAAACAGAAAGCTAATGAAGATATAATTGAACAAGGGGGCCGTGTTCCAGCCCAAGGAAGCAGAACTTGACGACTTTGGCTACATGGTTCTGGCTTTAGAGTCAAGGTGGTTATGGAATAGCACCTCTAAGTAAACACAGTGTATCAAAATAAAGACCCATGAAATAGAGGGGACTAGTTAGAAAGAAGGGTTTTTGCAGGAGATGTGAGGAGCAAGTGAATAATAGGGGTGTGGATATGATTAAATGCATTGTATAAATGCATGAAATTGTCAGAGAATCTTAAATCATATACAAGTAGGAAACTGTCAAAAAGGAAAAAAAATTGAATAGAAGAGAGAAATCATGACAAATACCAAACATGAATCTTGCTTAGAGAAAAGAATGAGACATAAACTAAATTCAAAGAAAATCTACTCAATCAAATAATATTCTCCTAAATCTAGGTTAGAGCTGGACATCCAAGTACTAGAGATGTAATGTAGTGCATGTAAGAGGGAAATAACTTGTCCGAATGCCATCACACTTCTATGAGCAAAGAACACAAAAAAAAAAACCGCTGAAAGCTGGCAGAGAAAAACACATTTCTGAAAAGAAAAAGAAGCTATGACAGCAGAAGTGAACATCTACCCAAACCCACAAAGCCCAAAAGAGCTCAGAATTATATATTTCAAGACATGAAATAAAATTACTAAGATTGTCATACTAGTAAAAAAATTTCCATTTAAATTAATAAAGTAAATATTTCCAATATTTTATACACTAAAATAATTCATTTGCAATAAACTTGCATTACACTTAGAAGTGACCCAGGGTTGGCCAAATAGTTCAGCCAATAAAGTTTTGTGGCCACCAAGAATGAATAAGCTGAATTTAGTCCTAGGGACTCCACATGGTAGAAGCAGAGAACTGACACCCTCAAGTGGCTCTCTGACTTTCATGTGTGTTTTATGGTACACACACACACACACACACACACACACACACACACACACACTAACACATACATACAAGTGCACAAAATAAATATCTAACATATAAATGAAATAAAATATCCACACACAGAAAAGAAGAAAAAAACTATTTCAATCAGAAGACCTTAGAAAACAGTGAGTCTTATGAGAGTAGACAAATGAGAATTAGAAAAACTCAAATAAAATCAACTTTGTAAACTAGTAACTCTCTAATATGAAGGACAAAATAAATAAATAAACCCAAAACCATACCAGGTTACAAAAAGAAAACCATGACAAAGAAACAACAATTTCATATAAATGAAAGCTAAATCGAAAAAATAACTAATGCAAATGAAAATTATTACCTGGTATTCTCAAGTAGGCCTCATATGAAGGAAAGAAGCTAATGCAGCAAAGTAAACAGTTTTGCAAAATGACAGTTAAATTTTAAGGAATAATTCCCTTCCAAGAGGCTAGCAAACATAAACTGATACAGTTTTAAGAAGAAATAAAGGCAGATAACTTCATTTCAAAATTAAGGCAATGGTTAGAAGGAACTGGATAGGAATCAGAAATGCAGAGAGCCCAGAAAATAGCATACAACTTGAATATAAGCAGAGGACTCAGAGAGAGCTGTTTGGAAATAAAACTATGGGTGGCAGGTGACAGTGTAAGCAACATAGCATGAATGGTGTCTCCTAAAAACAGAAAGAAAACAATGAAACAAGTCAGGCATAAAACTCAAAAGTTTCCAAAATAAAGGAAGCTTCATTTTGCATACTACAATTGTTCCTGATTTGTACAGAAAAATTAACCCAAAAGTCTGCCCCATGTGCAGTCCAGACACAAAGGCAGTAAGTCACTGAAGAGGACAATTGCTTTGCCATTGACTTCTCCTATAACAGTCACCATCAGGAAGCAGAGAAGCAGATATTCAAGGATGCAGAGGCTAGCCCAGCCTGTTTTTCACATAAAACAGCCAGTTTTGAGCATCTAACTCAGCAACAGCATTCACAGGGGTTGGCTTGTCTGAAGATCCACTGGAAGATGAACACTAGCTGAACAAAACTAACTCAAGAAAATTACCAAAGAGATTTATCATTTTATCATGAGAGACCAGGGACAAATCTTAAGAACCTTTTATAATTAAATTGTAAAAAAAAAAAATTAGGACTGAACCAGCATTGAATGAATAAGGATTAGACTATTACTCTCTGTCTTCATGCCTCTGGGATGGGACAGCAGGGTCGGGGTGGTAATGAAGAAGCAGTTACCCCAGCAACATACTAGCACCAGTGACTGATTTCCCTGGCTTTGGGATTTTAATCTGATCTGGACAAAAGTTTTGAATCTCTTGTGTCACTAAGCTGAAAATTAAAGTTCAGTTGCCAAATGCTGTATATGGAGAGAAAAAAATCACTACGAATTTATAACCCATAACTTTTATCCCATCCCTACAACTGGACAATTATAGACCACACTTAATTCCTATGTATGTGTTCTTATTATAAATTATAAGGGAATAAACAATAATGTGATTTAATTTATGTGCTGTGTATTTTTTTCTGTTATTATTCTTACAAAGGTTGAAATACTTTGTTTATTCAACCAATATTTATCATCAATGTACTGCATGAACAGCTCTAATTAAAACTCAAATAAATTCTCTACTGTCCTGAGCCTTATATTTTAGTTAGGAATCAGGAAGATAAAAAAAATATATATGGCATGATAAAGGAATAAATCACACAGTGCATTCCAGAGCAATGTTTATCACTGAAATAGAGATCAGAGGAAGGGATGAAGAGAACTGGAGTCTCATATCAATTAGTACGCACCAAAGAGTTGGAAATCCTAGAAAGAAATAAACAGGTTTCTGAATAGACACAGACTACCAAAGTTTAGCCATAAAGATATTTAAAACCTGGGCAGAGTAATAACACAAAAGGAGACTAAGTCGTTAATAAAAAGAAATTCCTGACAAAGAAACTTCCAGGACAAGATGGCTTCGCTGCTGAAATTCAACAAGAGTAAGTGATGTCACTATTTCTCCAACTCATTCTGAGTGGCCAACATCATGTTGAAAATAAAACCATACAAGGAAATAACAAAAGAAAATGACACATGAAAAAAAATCACATGTCAACATAGATGCAAAACTTCTCAGCAAACCTTACAGATTGAATCTAACAGTATGTACAAAGATCTTTTACCATTATTATGTTGGATTTATTGCAAGGAAATAATAGTTCAACATGTGCCACTCCAGTAATAGTATCAACAGAATGAAGTATAATAAATATACAGTTGTCATAACAAGTGAAGAAAAGGGATCATTCTTAAAAACTGAAATTAGAAGAAAAAACACTTGAATCAAAAAAAGATTGCTCTTTAGCTGGGTAGTGGTGGTGCACGCCTTTAATCCCAGCACTTGGAAGGCAGAGGCAGTCGGATCTGAGTTCAAGGCCAACCTGGTCTACAAGAGCTATTTCCAGGACAGGCTCCAAAGCTACAGAGAAACCTTGTCTCAAAAAATCAGAAAAAGAAAGGATTGCTCTTTAATATAAGCAAAGAACAAAAGGTAAGAAAAATGTCATTTAGTAAGTCAAGTAATAATATTACCATATTTATCTGAAAGTAGTACATTTTAAAGCATGCTTTTGACTAAAACTGAATATCACATATGACAAAATGAAAAGCCAACATCCATCTCTGTCAATATGAGAAAGAGAAATTAGTTTAATTCACCTCTTGAAAATAAGAGTATTTGCATTTTATCATAACCACAGTATTAGGGAATTTATAAGAGATTCATGTGAAAGATATTTCAAATTCTGAAAATAAAAGGATAGTCAGTGGTAAATGAAAAGCAAATTATAACATTGACGTGAAGCTGCATAGAATTTAACCTAAACATATTGAAGAAGATTAAAATATCACTTCCAAGCACTGAGTTATACCTTGCAATAAAGTTACACTACTTATGAAAATATAACTGGTAAGTCAGAGCAAATGATTGATGGCAGATGAAACAAATGACAGAGGAGATAAAAAAAGTAGGAGAAAGATTTTTCTCCAGGACTTTCATTTTACTTTGTAACAAATTTGAGGAAAACAAGTATCTAGAGAGCACTTAGATCTTGTATTCTGATGGGTAAATAAATATCTGATAACTAAACAACAAAAGGAATCTTCTCTCATTATTCAAGTTTCCAAAACTGCAACTCTTTGATAATTGAGAAGGCTGTAGAGTAGGAACAGTAGGCCAGGTCAGAGTAGTATACAAGGACTCTGCTCCTGAGAAGGGCATTAATCAACTTCCGGAAACACTCCATGAAAGTCCATTACAGCATCATTAGAAATGATGCAGATAAATTTACATGTTTGACAGAAAACAATTAAATAAGTTATGCAGGAAGCTGAGGAACCACTGACTGAATAAAGTCCCGAGTGAATGTGTATTGACGGGGCACAGCCATGACAGCTTGACAAAGACCAAGTTCTTGGACCCATGGAACCTGGGCAAAGCTATCTTCTTACATGGATCAGGCTCCAAGTTGTCAAAGTGTGATCTTCTGGCCCAAGTACAAGTGTTTACGGATGATTGATCAAAGCGTATAAAAACTAGCAACTACAGCTTCCTCTTCCTCGTGTTTACAGCCCAAGACTGTTTGCCTACAGAGACCTATTGAAACCAGCCAATCCCATCCCTGTGCTCTAACTAATAAACACACTGAGGTGCGGGGTTGCCTACAGTAGTAAGGTGCTAGTTCATCATAGTGAGCACGCCACCACTAGACGCCAGCTTTCCTATACATGTATCTGGGTGTCTATTCTTTGCTCATTTTCTTCCTACTCTTACTTAGGGTTCCAAGACTCAAGCAGTACAGGTCACAGCAAAATGATTGTAGACAGATAAAAGTGTTTCATTACCCAGAACTTTCTTAGTATATGAAAATTGCTCAGTGGATAAAGGAGAATAAAGTACAAAATTATACACTGTCATAGTTCATATATGCGTATGGATAAGTATACACTGTCATAATCTATATATGAACATAAAAACACACACTCATCTATGTGTGTATGTGATTTAATAGTCTAAAATAGTGATAAAATTTAAAATAAGCAAAAAATAGAAGAAAAGTAAGGCTATTTTAGTAACTATTTTACAATTTTCAATTTTTGAAATTTTAAACACAAAATAAGAACCTGTCACTTGTACTGAAACTCAGACCTTAACTGTGTTTCTAATTTGGTTTCTTGGTTCCCAGGACATCACAGCAGATCAACCAGCAGCTCTGGGTCCCATTACTTAGGCATTGCCCACTGAACCTTTATTTGCTTGCCAAGGAGCAGTCAGCAACTTGCTTAACCTCTCTTTGCCCCCATTGCCTTGACTCTAATATGGGACTATTGTGGCACCAACCTAGTTGTGCTAGGTAGAAGATGCAGTAACTTTTCTACTAAAAACTGTAGAGCAAATTCTAGCAGTTAGGCATTCTGAGAGAGGGAACTGTTGGTTTTATTTGTTGGGCTTTGTGAACAATACATCACGGGTCCTGAACAAAACACATGGCAAATGTGGAATCATCCTTGAACTTAATCAGCTTGCAACCTAATGAAAGAATGGGAAGGCATCTGTCTTTTTGTTTGGATTCCTTTTGAATGTTTGCAGCAGTTGATGTGTACAGTCATTTCTGTGAGTATTGAATGGGTAATTTCAGGAGCAGACAAATTGAGTTATTTAGAATTAGAACGGTTTTTTTTTCTTTTTAGAAATGTCTCAAAGGCAAAATGAATACTGGTCCCATGAAGCTGACTGATGAGGCTCAGCCAAAATGTTCAAGTATCCGAAGGCCCTACTTCACAACATGTGCTGCTGTAGCTGTCATCTTTTAACAGACTTGCTATGCCTCATCCAAGTTAGCATTGGCTAGATCTGCCAAACTGTTCCAGTAGTGGCCTCTGAAGTTCTACTATACATATATAATATGCATAAGCAATTAGGAGCACAATCATTTGTACATGTATAAATGCTTTTATTTTTCAGTCATTCAACACAAATGTACTAATACACATACCAAAGTGACAAGTGAAAGCCATGAGGCTTCAACATTACACAAAGATCGACAGGTACCTAAGGAATACTGAGAGTAGAAGAAATAGTCGTCTCCATGGAAGAACACACCAATCAATTATCCAATACTAAATAGCACTGAAAACATATATATGAGTAGCATTATATAGATTGAGCAGGTTACATTTAGGAAATTTATGCATATGAATATGTACATGTAATAATAACGAAAAAATAAGTCATGAAAATGAAAGACAAGGGGTATATGGAGGGTTTGGAGGGAGGAAAGGGATGAGAGACGTTGTAACTATATTAAAATCTAAAAAAAAAGTTTAATTACACATAGAAATTAATATAAGGTTTTGTGCTTTCATTTCCAAGTTGTTTACTTAGTGCATGAAAAATTATACTCCTTGTGCAAGGAAAATTGATGTACCTAGAGAGCAATTGCCTGAATTTAAAATAGTCAAAATATATTCTAATACTGTTTTTTACTTCCCCTAACTTTTTCATCTTTCTCTCCCATCATAAAACTGTGACTTGGGAAGACAAAAGATGCAAAACATGCAATGACTGCTGGCATCTCCGGTCCTTTAACAACTGGGTTAGTGAGCACCTATTTCACGTAGGGAACTGAGAAAAACACCAGTTTTAGAGCCAAAGAAAGAAAGAAAACTTTAGAAAGTAGAACAAAAGGGAGCCCAGAGTCTGTTCTAGGGGTTCAGCTTCAACGAGGGAGTATTCTGATCTAAGTGCAGAGGGTTGTAACTACAGTTGCAAATACAGGCATAGAGTCAGAAAATCTGTACTCTTATCGTTTACAGGGGGGCAAGAGAAAGTCAAAACTACATGCCACACACACCAACAAATGGAAGGGCAGAGTTGGGAACAAAAAAGACAAACATCAGCAACAAATAAAACAGAAAACAATTGCACTCAGGTCTGGGGATGGCTCAGCAATAAAATGTGGGCCACACAGCAAGAGAAGCTGAGGCCTGATTCCAGCATTCATGTAAAACAGCCAGATATTGTTGCTTGTATCTGTAACCCTAATGCGCAGGTGCACACACAAGCAGATCCAACTATTTTGGATGCATCTCTAAGCCTAATGTGCAGGGGCAGACACAAGCAGGTCCTTGGAGCTCATTGGTGTAATATGACACAGTTTTCTGGAAAGATATCACACACAGGAAACAGAGACACAGACACATACACACACACACACACACACACACACACACACACACATAGACACACACAGTGAATGACACCTGAGAAATAACACCAAAGTTGTTCTCTGGCCTCAACGTGCATGTGTCCACATGGACACTCCCAAGTGTGACTCCCTCCCATCCTTCCTCACACATACTCAAAATCCAAGTGACACCTGAATTATCACAAAGCAGGCTTCCTGCCCAGTAAGGAAAGAGTCTTGCATGTTGACCACATAGATGACACAAACTTCCTCTCTTTTCAATTTTCAGATGGCAAGGTGCCACTTTAGATAGATTCTGAAAACAGTCTGATAAGTTTACAACTGGGCTACTATAGATATTACTGTCCTTCTCTTCACTGAACACTCTGAGAAGCCAAAGCAAAGTCCCACAGAATAGAGTAATATGGGGGATAGGGGATGGGGGAGTTTGAGTGAACTGCACCACATCTGACACTGTGCAATCACATCGGAAGCATAGACTTCAGTGAGGTGCTTTAGCACTCCAAAAGAGGTATGAGCAGAGACAAAAGCTGGAAGGTGCTAGTGTATAAGGCAAACCAGGGAAGAGACTGCCTGCAGACATTTCTAGTACCTAGAGACTGAAGGACACCTCTAGGTATAGTACCCACTGCCAAGTTTGTAAAGCACCCACTCTGGTTTTAGGGCAAATAAGACAAAGATCAACACAAGAAGCATAACACCAAGAAGAGTCTATTATCATTGAGAGACACATGCTCAAGTAGCCAGTAAATGAAAGAAACCGCAAACAGACATTGAAGAAAAGAGAGCCTCATTAACAACGGTGCTGGGAAAAATGAATATTGATGCTCAGACTAGTAAAACTACATCCCTGTCTCTCATCCTGGATAAAAATCAATTCAAACTGAGTCAGACACCTTGATGAATGGCCTGAAAATCTGAAAATGTTATAGAAAAATGCAAGGAAAACACTGTAAAGTATAAATGTACTCAAGAGCTTTTTGAAATGATCTCTAATCCCTTGTAAGATAAAAATAAAAGTTGACATGTTACTTCATGAAATTTAAAAGTAAGGTTAAGGTTGTTACAGTTGATCCTTCACACTCTGCCAGAGATGTAACTAGCTCAGTAGATTAATATTAGCACATGTGATTATGGCCCTAGGCTCAGTCTCTTATACCACTATGAGAATAAAATACTAACTGTAATAATTAATGGCAGGTACTCCACTATAAAAAATACCAACATAGCCATTTTAAAATTATCACTTTCCTCTAACTCATCCAGAGCTCTGTAGCAGACCAACAGTTGCTGCCTCCTCTTCCTCTCTGCCCCCATCTCCAAAAGATCAAGTAGACCTCCCCCTCAAAGTTTTATTCTCCCCATAATTCCATTACTCCAGGTCTCAACTCCAACAGCAGATCTTCACCTCTCTCTCTTCGATTCCAAATCCAGTTCCTTACCCTCATCCCCAACACTGTAGCAGACAATTTGCTGCAGCCTCCCCTTGCTATCTGCCCCCGTCTCCAGTGAATCAGGCACATCTTTTCCTACAGCTTTCCTCAAAATGCTATCCCTTTGTCTCAGCCTCTGACTCCCTTACGCATTCCCTGGAAACCCTCCAGCCAAGCTGGTCAGGAAAGGAAGTAGGCTATCTTCAGATCTTGACTTTCCCTCTTCTATTCCAAAACCAATTCCCTAGTCTCCTCCCCAGCTTAGTAGCAGACCGCATGTTACAGCTTCCCTTTCCTGCCTCCCCACATCTCCAATAGACAACACAGATCTTAACTTCCAATCTTCCCTCTTCCCATTCATCCCTTTATCCAGCCAGCAACATCCTAGCAAGAGAAGCAGGTAATCTAACTGCAGTTCTTCATTGCTCCATCCTCTCTTCTAAATCCAGTCTCACCCTAACTCTGTAGCAGATCACCTGCTGTGGCTTCTCCCTGATCTCTGTCCCCATTTCACTCAAATACCCCCCCCAACCTACCACTGCATTCATCCTGTTATCCCTTCCCCCAATTTCAGCAGGAATTCCCTGGGAACCCACCAAACGAGGCTGCCAGAGAAGCAAGTGGACCAGGAAAGCAGACAGATGGGTATAAAATGTTCACTCTCCCTCCTCTTCTCCAAATCCAATGTCCTAGTCTTAGGCGCAGCTTTGTACCAGACTCTCATCATTATGGGCCCCCATTCCCAGGGGACTAAGCAAAACTTGATGGGACACCCTGCTTTCTTCCCTCCTGTGGGTACCTTCAGCCCACTCCTATTCCTATGTGTCAGCTCCCATTCCCTAAAAATCCAACATTTCACCCTGAAACCCCTAATGGCTGCACCTATCAGGAACCCAGAAGAATTCCCTACCAAAAACCACAGACTCACCACACTCTCCAAAGAAGCAGATAGAAGAACAGAAACCAAGGAACAAAATACCCACTCACCAAAGATAAGACCAATATCTGTAATTCTATCACCTAGATATATAATCACCCCAAACCCAGATAGCAAGAAGCTAGTGTCAAAAGACAATAAATAACAGCCAAGAAATAAGTCTCCACTAGAGGCCAGGAACCCAACTACAGCAGGCCTTGACAACTGCAACATAGCTCAAGCACAGAACAAAGTCCTTAAAATAAATTTTATGAATATGATAGATGTCCTTGAAGAGGAAATACATAACTTTCTTAAAGAAATCTATGAAATGCCTCCTGAAGTTCCTTTATTGTATAGGATTGTTTTGGCTATCCTGGGCTTTTTGTTTTCCCATATAAACTTAGTTATTGTTCTCTCAAGTTCAGTGAAGAACTTTGTTGGGATTTTGATGGGGATTGCATTGAATCTTTAGATTGCCTTTGGTAGAATTGCCATTTTTACTATATTAATCCTACCAATCCAGGAGCATGGGAGATCCTTCCATTTTTTGGTATTCTCTTCAATTTCTTTCTTCAAGGTCTTAAAGTTCTTGTCAAAAAGATCTTTTACTTCCTTGGTTAGTGTTACCCCAAAATACTTTATGCTATTTGTGGCTATCGTGAAAGGTGATGTTTCTCTGATTTCCCTCTCTGTTTCTTTATGCTTTGTGTATAGGAGGGCTACTGATTTTTTTGAGTTGATCTTGTATCCTGCCACATCACTGAAGGTATTTTCCCATATTCTTTTATTTTTTTCCATTCCTCCCCGTCTCCCAATCCCCTCCCGCTCCCCCCTCCCGCTGCATCCTTAAAAGAGGGCATGGTGCCCAGCCCTGTGGGAAGTCCAAGGCCGTTCCCCCTCCATCCCGTCCTAGGAAGGTGTGCATCCAAATCGACTAGGTTCCCAAAAAGATAATACATGCAGAGGAGATAGGTCTTAGTGTCATTGTTGATGGCTTCTCATTCTGCCCTCATTGGCGGCCACATTTAGAGAGTCCAGTTTGATCATATGCTCATTTAGTCCCGGTCCAACTGGATTTGGTGAGCTCCCATTAGATCAGGCACACTGTCTCAGTGGGTGGTTCAGCCCCTCGCGGTCCTAACTTCCTTGCTCATCTTCTCCCACCTTCTGCTCTTCGACTGGACCTTGGGAGCTCAATCCATTGCTGTGGTGTGAATGTGGGTCTCTGTCTCTATCTCCATCCATCAGACGAAATTTCTATGGATGTGATCAAGATATTCATCAGTGTGACTATGGGACAATGCTAGTTCTGGCACCCTCTCCTCTGCTGCCCAAGGACCTAGCTGGGGACATCCCTGTGGACACCTGGGATCTCCTCTAGAGCCAAGTATCTTGCCAGTCCTAAA
>PVIU01020510.1:0-33814 GCA_004026605.1 Ondatra zibethicus
AGACACACCTCCAGCTGCAGGAGGCCCGCGAGCTCAGGCTGCAAGCCCTGAGAGACCGCATCCAAAGGGCCCAAGCCAAGAAGACCCAAGCCCGCCAAACGATGATGATCGCCTTCCCTGCCCAGGTCGCAAGCCAAAGGCAGCAGGCTGCCTCTGGACCCGGAGCGGAAGCCTCCTCCAAAGAGAACAGCCTTCCTGGGGTCTTGGACCATGCCCCGCTGCAGAGGGCTCCTCGCCTGTCTACTAAGGCATCTATCCAGCCTCAAAAAAGGTTTTATTTGTTTAATTTTTGTTTGTTTTGAGACAGGGTATCTATATGTAGACTAGACTGGCCTCAAACTCAGGAAGATTGACTTCAGATATCAGAGATTAAAGGCATGTGATATCATGCCTCATTTTACTCTCTCTCTCTCTCTCTCTCTCTCTCTCTTTCTCTCACTCACTTACTCTCTCTCTCTCTGTATATGTGTGTAACCTTCTACAATAATAAGTTTCCATGTGACTTTTCAAAAGTTCTCTTGAAAGGTCCTCATATTCCGTTATCTATGCTGCTCTTTTTTCCCTGATATAAATTTAACTTTTAATGCTCCATCACTTTCTTCTAACCTTTTATGATATTGTGTCTTTCTCATACTCCTTGAAATCCCTCCTCCCCCATGCACCTTACATACTTCCTTACATTTATGAGAATTCCAAATGAAATGCTCTTTTATACCTCATTCAAAGTTAATAGCCACACAATGAGAGAAAATGTGCTGTATTTGTCTTTTTGGACTTAGGTTGACTCATGCAGCACATTATAAGAGGTTTCTGATTTTGAGATAGAGTTGCATATAACCCAGACAGTTATGAATTCCCCCTGCAGCCAAAGATGATGCTAAAGTTTTCTTTCTATCATTTCTACCTCCTAAGTTTTAGAATTACAGATCTGTGTCACTAACCTTGACTAAAGTGTTAGGGATTGGACACAGATTTTTTTTTATGCTAGGCAGGCACTCTTCCAATGGAACTACACCTTAATGTGTATGGTTCAGAGAATGATCTATGTCAACCATTCTTCCAGTTCCAAATGAGTGAATTAGTTAACTTTGTGCTCAAAAAAGTAAAATAAGTAGTGAATAGTAGATAAAGAAAGAGAGAAAATCACTATCGAATTGAGTGCTCATAACATCTAGTAAAGGCAACTGGATTAGTTCATGGGAGAGAACAAACAAGTGCTATCACATAATCACAGGTTTACAAGAAATCCACTGGAGAAGTTCCATTGCAACAGCCAGCTAGGATGGTCTAGTGAGTGTCCTGGGAAGAACAAAATGCCACTTTGGCTGAGGCTTCAAGTTAAAGAATGACTTCCAAGTTAAAGTAACAAAATAAATGGCAGCAGATTGATATCATCAAATTGGTGCTTACAGTCATGCAGAAGAAACTGAGTGAAGGATTATGGAGAGAAGGCTCAGAAGTGACAGGTGCTTATTAATCTTGTAGAGAACCTAAGTTTTGTCCTTAGTAATTACTTTAGGTAGCTCAAAATCACCTGTAAAATCAGCTCCAGGGGATCTGATGTACTCTTTTGGTCTCTGTAGCTCCCACATGCATGTGCACTTATATGCACATACACATACAACTAAAAATGGAATAAAAATAAACTAATTGCAGAACCCAAGGCACTTAGCTGAGTTTCCAATTGAGAGAGTTGTGGATGACAAGGATCTTTTGTATTCTTCAGTGATGAGGTAGCTTTCCAATCCCACTGTAGAGTCTGTTTTCCACATGTATAAATCACACATAACAACACACCAGTATAATGGTATTTATACAATCCAACCTTCAAGGAAATTTTTGGTGTTAAATAAAACTGTACATGAAAAGAACTGGAAGAAGAGCCCAGGCAAACAAAGCTCTAGTGTGGGTAATGATTTATGGTCATCATATAAATGTAGTATACTCATCAGAATGCTACCCCATCCCTTTCTCTGTTTTCAGACCAAGGTTGGGGTAAGTGCTCCTTTGCCACCCTGACTCTTGCTGTCATGACTAAGGCTTCTGAAATCATGAGTTACTGTTTCAAAGCAAAAGTAGCTTCATTGAGCAAAACCATCCAAAATGCCAAGGATATTCTCTGTCAGTGCTGGATAGCAACACCTGCTCCAAATCATAGTTAATATGCCATCAGGATGAAGAAGTGACCATGTGCAGTATACTATGCAGTAAATTTGTGATGTTCGCCTCATTACTACAGAGCAAGTTTTGAAGTTCTCAAACTTTGATTCAACACTGACAGATAAGCTTGACTTCAAAGAGAGTTCCACTAAACAATTTCATGAAGTTTAACAAAGTGAAGAGAATCTGGGCATAGCGATGGCTTAGCAGTTAAGAGTAGTTACAGCATTGCGAGAGAATCTGTGTTTGCTATCCAGTACCAATGTGATAACTGTCATAACACCAGCTTCAAGAGAAGCAATGTGCTCTTCTGATCTCCCCAGGCACCAATATTCTTGTTCGCATAACCCCCATAGACATGTAGCATACATAATTTAAAAGAAAGTAAATATTTAACTATGAAAGGGAAACCTAACTTCAGAATTTTTGGTACCTTCAAAAAATAAAAGACAAGTATATATCAAGATCAGAGATTTGAAAGTATGGTGCTTTGAAAGAAAATGGCCCCCAAAGGGAGTGGCATTATTAGGAGGTATGGTCTTGTTTGAGGAGGTGTGTTGCTGTGGAGGTGGGATTTGATGTCTCATATATGCCCAAGACTTGCCCAGCCTCAGTTCACTTCCTGTTGCCTTTGGATCAAGATATGAAGACTCTCAGTTCAGCATCATGTCTGCCAGACTTGCTGCCTTGCTTTCCACCATGATGAGAATGGATTAACCTTCGGAAGTGTAAGCAAAGCACCATAATTGTTTCCCTTTATAGGAATTGCCATGGTTATGGTGTCTTCTCATAGCAATAGAAACCCTAACTAAAACAGAAATTAAGGTTCATTTCACATGGTACATTTCTTTTAAATTTTCTGTTCTGAATACTGCAATGTGAAAATAAAAGAAGTAAAATTGGAAGTTCAGTACATTGGTTACTAATCATTGTATCAACACTTTTAATGACAAGTAAAAAACGACATCAATGTATACTTATTCTTCAATCTCTGTAAAATTACTTTGATAATGTCACTTTTGCCAAAAAATTTCTGAAATTACACTTATTTTTACAACTATACGCCTGTGAATTTGGTTTCATTGCATACTTATGTCATTCATTTCACTCAAGATTAAAATGTAAATTTCTGATCTGAAAATGAAGTTTTCATCACCATGTCCTGTGTTATTATTTTTTTCTTTTTTAGGTTTTCTATTCCTAGATCCTTCCTTATTCCACACTGTTATAGTAGTTTAAAAAGGTGTAACTAAGTGATATTTACCCTGCAAGCCCCATTGAAACCTTCCAACTCTTAACATTTCCTCTTGCTGTTTCAAAGAATATATGATTTATTATTTTAATAGTCATGTCTACAAATAAAAGTGTATATTTCATTTGCATAGATCAATTCACTATTCTTTCTTCTCAATTAAAAAAATAATTACAAGTACATAAGTCCTACCTTATATTAACACCATAGGCAGATATCACATGAATTAGAGTGAGATATTATTTCAAAAGTTCCGATTTCTATGAAGAATAATTTTTGAAAGACATTAAAATGTATTTACTACACAACTACATTTTTGAAAGAAAATAAAAATATTGGATGCTAGTTTTAGAATATAGCTTGAGTAAATTAGTCTTCCAGTGACTACACCTCACAAGCTGTAGGGATGTCTGTTACCAGACAGAATTTTGTGATATAGTACTCTCAGCAGGACAGCATTCAATAAACTGTAACATTGCAAAAGTTAGGAAACAGAAACTGATAAAGGAAAATGTATTTGTGTTAGCCAAAAAAGAAGATAGAAAAGACTCCTGGTCTCTTTTCTTTGTTTTAATAGAAAAATATGTAAGAAAAGTCACTAAATAGACATAGTAGGGTAAGTTGTCAGAGCTGTGTTAAATTTCTTCCTTGGAAGTAAGTGTCCCCTCTGGCTGACACCAGAACTGAAACCTTTTCTCCTTTCAGCATGGGAGTCGTGAGGACATTTTATTCCTTTCATGTCCACTGTTATTAGTTTGTCAACAGAAGGGCAAGGCTAAGATGTCTCTTTTGAGACTTTCTCCCCTCCCATTAGGACCATGAGTAAAATACTGACAGAAAAATAGGACAAATCCAAGTAATAAAACTTGGTAATCTTTGAAAAACTGTGACTAACAGAAAATTATCACAGTATCTATGCAATAATTTTACCTCAAAATACTGCTAACATGGAAACGGTAGATTGAAAATTATAAATAAAAGCCATATTGGCCATCATAATCAAATAAACCTTTTGCCAAATTTTTAAAACTGCTTTTCAAAAATAGTGTATGGGTGTTTTACCTGCATGTATGTCTTTACTACATATGTGGCCAAAGAAGTTAGGGGATGTTATTAGATCCTCTGAAACTTGAGTTACAGACTGTTGTGAGCTACCATGTGTATATTGGGAACAGAATCTATGTCCTCTGGAAAAGCAACCACTGCCCTTAACTGATAAGCCATCTCACCAATCCTAATCTTTTGTAAATTTTGATAAGTGTAGTTTCAAAATCACAGGCTACTTAGTTGTAGAAACCATCACAAAGAACTTTCTTTAGAATAAATTAGGGAAGGTTATACCTTTGCATGTTCTCTGTCAAAATGTTGGATAGTATTCTCACAGTAGAAAATAATCACTTTGACTTTCACTTGGAAATATTTATTATATTTTGGCATACTATTATTCATTATTTTCATTTTAAATTTTTTATTCATTTTACATGTCAAACACAGTTCCCCCTCCCTTCTCTCCTCCTGCTCCCCCATCCCCTAACCCATTACCTATCTACTCCACCAAAAGTGTAAGGCCTCCCATGGGGAGTCAAAAAAGCTGGGCACATTAATTGAAGCAGGACCCCTCTCCTCTGAATTAAGGCTGGGCAAGATATCCCACCATAAGGAATGGTTCTAAAAAGCCAGCTCATACATAAGGGATGGGTCCTAGTCCCACTGCCAGGGTCTGCTAAAATAGTTCAAGCTCCATAGCTGTTGCCCACATGCAAAGGGCCTAGTTGGGTCCCATGCAGGCTCCTCAGCTGTTAGTTAAGAGTTGATGAGTACCCACAAGCTCAATTCAGCTAGTTTTGTGGATTTCCCAGTCATGATCTTGACGCCCCACCCTTGTTCATATAGTCCATCCTCCCACTCTTCAGCTGAACTCCCAGAGGTCTGCCTGGTGCTTGCCTGTGGATCTTGTATCTGCCTCCATCATTTACTGGACGAAGGTTCTATGATGATAGTTAGAGTATTCAACAATCTGATTGCAGGGAAAAGTCAGTTTAGACACCCTCTTCATTATTGCTAGAAGTCTTAGCTGGGGTGATCCTTGTAGATTCCTGGGAATTTCACAAGCACCAGGTTTCCCACTAACCCCATAATGATTCTATCAAGATATCTCTTTCAATGCTCTCCCACTTCATCATTGCCCCAACTCTACCATCCCTATTCCTTACGTTCTCACCACCCATCTCCTACCCTGTAACACCCCTTGAGCCCCAGTTTACCCAGGAGATTTCATCCTCTTCCCCTTTGCAGGGTGTTTCATGCATCCCTCTTAGGGTTCTCCTTTTATTCATTAATATTTGTAGAGCTTATATGTAACTATACTTTATTCATTGGGAGTGAATCCTATCATACTATTTTATTTTTTTTTCTATTTAAATCACTGCTTGGTCCATTAGCTCTATCTTCTTTGTGGCTAACTCTTACATATTACTTTAACCCATTTATATTAATCTGTGTATTGCCACATGGCTGTGGCTTACCAGCTAAAGTTCCAGCATCTGTCTCCAACAGAACTACATGGCTTCCCTCTGACTCTGCTCTTTCTTTCTCTCCAAATTCAGTTTAGTTTTTCCCACATAGTTCTGTTCCCCTATAGCTTTCTATAGGCCCAAAGCAGTTCCTTTATTAACCAATAATATTCACAACATACAGAGGGATATTTCACATCAGTAGGGGCGTACAGAATCATAACGTAAACTTGTATAAAACTTTCAAAGCATAAAAATGTAACTTGACAAAATATAGTTTTTTTTTGGCAGACTTTAAAATAAGTAGAAATACTCTTCTGCCTGTGAACCATGTGACATTTCTAACTCAGTTGCCAGAGATTACATCTTGGAAAAACTACCTGATTTTAATATACTAAAGTGAAAGTATTATTGTGACATTTTTATTTATTTGTTATACTGGAGCTTGAACCCAGGGACTTGAACATAAAAAACAAACACTCTAACGTTGAGTTATATCTCAAGTTGTCTCATTTATTTCACTTTTCAAATTTTTAATTTATTATAATAATAATAATAATTAATAGTAGTAGGAGGAGTAGTAGTGTTAGTAGTAGTCCTCTAATACAGGCTTTTTTCTGTGCAACAGCCCCAGCTGTCCTGAAACTTTCTCTGTAGACCAGACTGGCCTTGAACTCTCAGAGATCTGCCTACTTCTGCCTCCTGAGTGCTGGGATTAAAGGCTGCTCATTTATTTCACTTTTATAAATGCATGATAACTTTGAGAGCTAGTGATAATGAGTTTTTATACTGGTGAAGACTTTACTAGTGATAGTACTTCCATTTCAGTTGCTTAATTTCTTTCAGCAATAATAAATTGCAATTAGTATAAAGAGACACAGGTTTATGCAATTGAAAGTAGTATATCATACTAATCAGTAAAACAAGTATATCCCCTATTAAATAGTTTATTCTCTCATCATGAATCTTTATTTTCACTACTATAGTTAAAAACAGAAGCCTTATTGAAAGGAGCTAGAGACATACTGGGGGGATATATAAGCTATTAACCTTAAAGTGTGTAGGAGAGGTTATATCTCAAGAAGGTAAGAATTCACTTTTCTTCTCTTCCCTTGCAACAGAAGCTAAGTCCTGGAACATGTTTCTTTAGCAGAATATGTTTTAGTGGATATGTGTTTTTCTTTCAAATATTTCCTTAAAAATATAGCTTTCTAGTCCAGCTTATCTTGATGATGTACTTAAAATTGAACATTCCTTCCCTGGAATTTTCTATCATTCTGTCACCTGTTATTTTATTTCTTGATAGAATTCACCTATAAAAATAGGCACATTTACTTATTATTTTTAAATCTTTGCATTACTATATGAGTTAAGGAAGTTAGGAATTTTGTTTATAGAGCTGGTTGATATATAACAAGAATCTCTACCTCTCCCTTAAAGACATTGTGTATTCAAAATGATAAAAGTAGATGATTTAATAAAACAAGCCAAAATCTGATACATATGCTAATACCTTATAGAAAATTTTGGCTGAAATTCTGATTAAAACACTAATAAATTTAAATTAAGAATTTTTCTTCAGTTTATGTATGCTGAGACATGCAGTGGTTTTAAAGATTTCCTGCAATTTTAGTATGAACAAATCTTATTGGACTGTAAATAGTTAAACAAATACCTAACTACCTGGAATCATAAATAGGATCACATTCTTCTGAATGTAAAATCTTAGTTTATGATTGCACTTCTTAGAAATTTTGTATCTTGTTATGATTATGAGCAATAAATATTAACTCTATAAGGGAATATCCATGAACAGTGCCATGAACAGGTGATTTTTTGCAAACTAATCTGGGAGTTCATTAAAAAGTTCAGAAAGTTATCATATGAATGCAGTATTCTATGCATCAGCCAGCATCTATGTAAGAGAATTTAAATCATGATTTCATAGAATGCTAAACTTTTTTTTAAAAAAACTTTATTTTTCTCTCATACATTACATCAGGACCTCAGTGTCCCTTTCCTCCCACTCCTCCCCATTGCTACCCCTACCTCCCCTCTGCCCCAGATCAACTCCTCCTCTTCTTTCCTAAATAAAAAAGAGAAAACTTTCCAGGGATATCCACTGAACAAGGACTAAAAGGAGCCATTAAGGCAGGGCATAAACCCTCCCATCAAGTGTAGAACAGGCAACCCAGTAGGAGGAAAAGGGTCCCAAGTATAGACAAAAAGTCAGAAACATCCTCCACTCCCATTATTGGGAGTCCTATAATACCAAGCTAAACGTCCATAAGGTCTATAAAAGGAGGCAGCTCAGACCAACGCAGATCCACGCTTATTACTTCAGTATCCGAAGCCACTGTCCCTAAGTCCAGTTTAGTTGAGATGGGGGTAGTGTTCTCATGATGTCCTAGAATGCCCTGGTGACTACAATTATTCCCTGTATTCTTCCCACTTCCCCCAGCTGCATTAAATATTTGGATGTTGATCTTTGCATCTGCTACCATCAATTGCTATATGATGGCCCCTGATGACTATTGACTTAGACACCTGTCTATAAGAAAAACAAAATATATTTAACAATCACTTCATTGACTTTTACCTTTTGGTGTTTGTGGACATGCATTCACACCCAACTTTTATTACATATTTATGTATCCAAAGATCTATGTATGTATTGGTCAATATATTAATCTATAGATATTTATTTAAAATTATGTGCTTTTTGGAGGAGGCCACTTCTCTGTGTCCAGACTCTTCCTGCTGTTCTGAGCTTGGGTTCTTCATGTGGAAGGCAATCATCTTGCTTTGGCTGCCTTGCTGTTTCTTGGCTTGTGCTTTTTGGATTAGGCTTCTCAGAGCTTGAAGCCTCAGTGGCTGGACATGTGTCTCATTCTCAGTCTGGGTTTGAGTTGACTTGCCAGTGTAGATCCGGGATCAGGAATCCTCTTCTTGTTGTCAGACCTCAGCTTCCTCTTAGAAGAGTTGGCAGTGAGTTTCCCAGGGAAAGTAGGGCTCGGCAAGATGCCTTTGCTGGGATTTCTGTTGGAGCTCAGTAAAGCCGCAAAACAATCCCACATCAGTTAAGAATCAGGGATAATAAAACGGGTTATTTATTTGAGGGGAAAAACTTACAGATCACCATCCCAAACAAAAGTCCTCTCATAGCAAAGAGGAAACAGAGAGTCTAGCCACTGGAAAGGGAGCCAGAAGCAGAAGAGAGAGCACCCAGTTCCTGCTGCTTTTCAAAGTATAAGAGACAATGCCCTAGTGGGCTGGTATCTTAAAGGTTATTGGCTGAAGGAGCAGAAGGAGCTGCCACAGCACATCCGCCTTTTGTTTAAGTAAGAGAATTCCAACGATACAAAACAATACACACTAAGAACAGATATCAAGTATAAGGTTAGAATTACAATCAGCATTAACAATATTAAGCAACAAACATATGCTAAATGTTTTAATAAACATTCTATCCTATGGTGTCTATAGGATATGGCTGAGCTAGATCATAAGAGTACAGTAACTATGGCTATCTAATCTTCAACCCCATCAAAGGCCTGAGAAGAAAGATAATATTAATTGAGCAGGCAGAAAGTACAATCAAGTACCTTCCAAAGTGGGCAATATATGACTGAGATAATTAGCTACCTGAGCAATCACCCAAAGTCTCATTTTTGCAACGATGATGCAACCAACTTTGACTAAGGCCTAGTGTAACTGACAGACCATTTTCAGAGGCAGGAAATTTTTCAAAACCATTTTACCCTGTCTTGGCAAGATTTGACAGTCCTGCTTAACCATTTCCAGACACTTTGTAACTTGTCAGTGGTTGGGGCATTGTCAGTTCCTTGCCAAACAGCCAGTTTGGCCAAGAAGAAAAGAAGCTCCAAGTGGAGTGCCTTTGCTGCTCAACATTCCCTTGGGAATAGATTGGTGCTGTCAGAAGCAATCATGTCTCATGTCAACAGAACTCTAAATTATTTAAATGCCATTCAGATCCTTGAATTGGTTGAAGAATACCTATCTAGACAGAATACAATCTCTATGTATCTAAAGCACCTAACTTATCTAACTATATGTACAACAAACATGAACAACTATTGACCTATAATAATATGAAAATATACCCTAAAAGTTGTATCAATATAAACAATGTCCTATACCAAGGTAGAAACATGCATATATATAATCTGACAAATTATCTTTGTACATATGTACAAATAATGTAAACAAAAGTAACAAATATAATTTGAACTTGTATCAATATACAAAAACTATACCAATGTAAATTATCCATAAATAATAGCTCACAAGTATTCACTCTATTACCCACTATTACTATCCCCCATTTTTTCTTTTTTCTGTTTTTTTTTTGAACAAACATAGTTTTCACCCCAACCCTCTATCTAGTACAATCAATAATCAACAACCCCGAAAGAGTGTTCCCAATCCTACGAACAAACATTTTTGGGATGTGAGCATTGTCATCTAGAATTGCTTCCTGCTGTCATGGGGGCAATGTTCTCTTAATGGGATCCTGCAAAAATTAAGTGGTGGTTAATTTCCAAAATTACTGTCTAGTATAGTTGCAAACAATTTCTGCGCAGTCAATAGGGTTTCTTGCTTGTTTGTTTTTTTTCAAAGTTCTCATTTGGTTTCTGACCAGAATATGAGAAGGTGCACCATTTCATCAGTTGTCTTATAGTAGCACTGTCTACATCATCATGTCATCTTAATTATGTGGAATGGCTGCTGTGGGGCACTATCTTCTTCCTGGAAATTTCAAAGATTACTGCAGGAAAAGGATCTATAGGAAAATCTATTGTTCATCATCAAAAACTTAAATATTATTTATATAGACATATATAAACATATATTCAGTGAAAGGTACAATAGAGACAAATATAGATATGAAGAAAAAAATTTTAAATTGTTTTTCTTTCTGTCCCATATCATACAGCTCTTGACAGGAGACAGAAACTGTGAATTTTTCTTTTAACAACATGCTTGGATTTAGAGAAGGATAGAGCCACTGTCCAATTCCAAAACCAGCTCTCTCTATATATGTGAATATATACATATATATGTATATATATGTATATATATATATATATATATATATATATATGTTACCTGATCTCATAAATCGGAACTCCTTTTCTCAGTGCCTAGTTAATTTCCTTCTGTCAGTATCCAAACATCCAGGGTCTCTTGAATTTTTGATAATGAATATTTACCTGCAAAGAGAAGAACAGAACCCTGCCCCAACCCTTATGAAGTTTCCTTACCACCTGTATGGTTGTCACTATTGTGGATGTGCTGTCATTTCACTGTTTCAATAGGTTTCTTTTTTTCAAAACAAATCATTATTAATTTTGATGGTATCTATAATTTCTCTTCTCCTGTGGAAACAAGAGCAAAACCCCTTCCCCAATGTAGCACATCTCCTGGTTTCCATGGTGAAGTCAGCAAATCATAGAAATAAACAAGTTTATTTAATTCAGAAGACATTTCTTTCTTTTTTGACAATAGTAGTTTAATGATAAACTATTAATAAAATTTAATAACAAAAATAATGCTGGAATAATATTACATTTTTGAGGTACCCACACATTCAGCATTCTTTTATTCTGTAAATTTCTTTTTTATTATTCTTTTATTTTTCATTCAAAAAATTTACACTTCTTGCCCTTCTCCCAGTACCCTCCCACTCCCCCTCTAACCCTCCTCCCTCCACCTGCTTCCTAAAGAGGAGGCAGGGTACTCTGCCCTGTGGAAAGCCCAAGACCCTCCCCCCTTCATCCTGGCCTAGGAAGGTGTGCATCCATATAGAATAGATTCACTAAAAACTAATACACACAGAAGAGATAGGTCCCAGTGACATTATCATTGGCTTCTCAGTCATTCCCCATTGACAGCCACATTCAGAGATTCCAGTGTGAACATATGCTCATCCAGTCCTGGTCCAGCTGGATTTGGTGAGCTCCCATTAGATCAGGCACACTGTCTCGGTTGGTGGACCAGCCTCTCCTGGTCCTGACTTCCTTGCTCATCTTCTCCTACCTTCTGCTCTTCGACTGGACCTTGGGAGCTCAGTCCATTGCTCTGATGTGAATGTAGGTCTCTGTCTCTATCTCCATCCATCAGACGAAATTTCTATGGTGATGATCAAGATATTCATCAATGTGACTATGGGACAAGGCTAGATCAGCCACCTTCTCCTCTGCTGCCCAAGTACCTAGCTGGGGACATCCCCGTGGACACATGTGATCCCCTCTAGAGCCAAGACTCTTGCCAATCCTAAAATGACTCCCTTAATGTAGATATCTTATTCCCTTCTCCAATATCCACCCTTCTTCCATCTCCACCCTCCCACTCCCCCAAGCTCTCCGCAGTCCATCTCTTCTCCCTTCTCCCTCCCTCCCTTTCACCCACCCCCACCCCTACCTCCACCCCTATCCCCATTCCCGTGCCTCCACCTTTTACCCGGCAATCTTGTTTGCTTCCAATTTCCAGGAGGATCTATTTATTTTGTTCTTTGGGTTCACCTTGCTATTTGGCTTCTCTAGGCTTATAAGCTATAAGCTTAATGTTCTTTGTTTATGGCTAGGGTCCAATAATGAGTGAGTACATACCATATTCACCTTTTTGGGTTTGGGATATCTCACTAAGGATAATGTTTTCTATTTCCATCCATTTGCATGCAAATTTAAGGATGTCATTGATTTTACCTCTGAGTAGTATTCTAATGTGTATATATTCCACACTTTCTTGATCCATTCTTCCATTGAGGGGCACCTAGGTTGTTTCCAGGTTCTGGCTATTATAAATAATGCTGCTATGAACGTAGTTGCACAAATGCTTTTGTAGTATGATTGGGAATCTCTTGGGTATATTCCCAAAAGTGGTATTGCTGGATCCTGAGGTAGGTTGATTCCCAATTTCCTGAGAAACCACCACACTGATTTTCAAAGTGGTTGCACAAGTTTGCATGTCCACCAGCAATGGATGAGTGTTCCCCTTACTCCACATCCTCTCCAGCATGGGCAATTGTTGGTGTTTTTGATTTTAGACATTCTGACAGGTGTAATATGGTATCTCAACGTTGTTTTGATTTGCATTCCCTGATTGCTAAGGAAGTTGAACATGACCTTAAGTATCTTTTGGCCATTCAAACTTCTTCTGTTGAGAATTCACTGTTCATATCATTACACCATTTTTTATTTGGGTAGTTTAGCATTTTAATGTCTAGTTTCTTGAGTTCTTTGTATATTTTGGAGATCAGACCTTTGTCCAATGTGGGGTTAGTGAAGATCTTCTCCCATTCAGTAGGATGCCTTTTTGTTATAATGACAGTGTCCTTTGCTTTACAGAAGCTTCTAAGTTTCAGGCTCTTTATTCATTGTTGCTTTTATTGTCTGTGCCACTGGGGTTTTACATAGGAAGAGGTCTCCTGTGCCCATGTATTGCAGGCTACTTCCCACTTTATCTTCTATCAGGTTAAGTGTGGTCAGATTTATATTGAGGTCTTTAATCCATTTGTATTTGAGTTTTGTGCATGGAGATAGATAAAGATCCATTTTCATTCTCCTACAGATTGACATCCAGCTATGCCAACACCATTTGTTAAGGATGCTTTCATTCTTCCATTGTATTCTTTTAGCTTCTTTGTCAAATATGAGATGTTCTTAGGTTTGTGGATTAATATCGATTCTTTGATTCTTTGATTTGATTCCATTGGTCAACATCTTTGTTTTTATGCCAATACCAAGCTGTTTTCATTACTGTAGCTCTGTAATAGAATTTGAAGTCAAGGATAGTAACGCCTCCGGAAGTTCCTTTATTGTATAGGATTGTTTTGGCTATCCTGGGCTTTTTGTTTTTCCATATAAACTTAGTTATTGTTCTCTCAAGGTCTGTGAAGAATTTTGTTGGGATTTTGATGGGGATTGCATTGAATCTATAGATTGCCTTTGGTAGAATTGCCATTTTGACTATATTGATCCTACCTTCCAGGAGCATGGGAGATCCTTCCATTTTCTGGTATCCTCTTCAATTTCTTTCTTGAAAGTCTTAAAGTTCTTGTCAAAAGATATCTTACTTCCTTGGTTAGTGTTACCACAAGATACTTTATGTTATTTATGGCTATTGTGACAGGTAATATGTCTCTGATTTCCCTCTCTGTTTCTTTATCCTTTGTGTATAGGAGGGCTACTGATTTTTTTTGAGTTGATCTTCTATCCTGCAACATTACTGAAGGTATTTATCAGATATAGAAGTTGTTTGGTAGAGTTTTTGGGGTCACTTATGTACACTATCATAACATCTGCAAATAGCGAAAGTTTGACTTCTTCCTTTCCAATTCAAATCCCCATGATCTCCTTATTCTGTTTTATAGCTATTTCTAGAACTTCAAGCACTATATTAAAGAGATATGGGGAGAGTGGACAGCCCTGTCTTGTTCGATATTTTAGTGGAATCACTGTGAGTTTCTCTCCATTTAATTTGATGTTAGCTGCTGGCTTGCTGTCTATTGCTTTTATTATATTTAGATATGAACCATATGAACCTTGTATCCCTAATCTCTCCAAGACCTTTATCATAAAGGGGTGTTGCATTTTGTCAAATGCTTTTTCAGCATCTAATGAAATGATCATATGTGTTTTTTTTCTTTCAGTTTATTTATTTCTAGAGCTCTCAGGTGTGCTGTTAAGTCACTAATGTGTGCTTTCTCCATTTTCTTTATGTGGGCACAAAGTACTATGAACTTTCCTCTTAGCATTGCTTTCATAGTGTCCCATAGGTTGGAGTATGTTGTGTCTTTATTTTCGTTGAATTCAAGGAAGACTTTAATTTCTTTCTTTATTTCTTCCTTGACCCAGGAGTGGTTCAGTAGCTGACTGTTCAGTTGCCATGAGTTTGTAGGTTTTCTGGGGGTGGAATTGTTGTTAAATTCTAACTTTACTCCATGATGATCCGATAAGACACAGGTGGTTAGTCCATTTTTTTTTTTTTTGTATCTGTGGATGTTTGCTTTGTTACCGAGTATGGATTCAATTTTCGAGAAGCTTCCATGAGATGCTGAGAAGAAGGTATATTCTTACCTGTTTGGGTGGAATGTTTATAGATGTCTATTAACTCCATTTGGTTCATTAATTCTGTTAGTTCTCCTCTCTGTTAAGTTTCTGTCTGGTTGACCTGTCCATTGGTGAAAGAGAAGTGTTGAAATCTCCTACTATTAGTGTGTGGTGTTGATGTGTGCTTTGAGTTCTAGTAATGTTTCTTTTACTAGAACATGTGGGTGCTTTAATATTAGAGGCATAGATATTCAGGATTGAGACTTCATCCTGATGGATTATTCCTGTTATGAGTATAAAGTATCCATCTCCATCTCTTCTGATTGATTTTAGTTTGAAGTTGATTTTGTTAGCTATTAGTATAGCCACACCAGCTTGTTTCTTAGGGCCATTTAATATCACATAAGTGATATTAATGTCCAGAGGTTATTAACTGCGATTATTTTGGGGGGATGGTAGAGTTTGTGTGTTTCCCTTCTTTGAGCTGTGCCAGTGGAGGGCTATTAAATGTCTGTGTTTTTATTGTTTTTGTTTGCTTCCTTTAGTTGTGGTTTACCTTCTAGTAATTTCTGTAAGGCTGGGTTTGTGGCTATGTATTGCTTAAATTTGTTTTTTTCCTGAAATATCTTGTTTTCTCCATCGATGGTGAAAGAAAGCTTTGCTGGGTATAGTAGTCTGGACTTGCATCCAGGGTCTCTTAGTGTCTGCAGCACATCTATCCAAGACCTTCTGGCTTTCATGGTTTCCATAGAGAAGTCAGGTGTAATTCTGATAGGTTTACCTTTATATGTTACTTGACCTTTTTCCTTTGCAGCTCTTAGTATTCTTTCTTTGTTTTGTATATTTTGTGTTTTGATTATTATATGGCGAGGGGACTTTTTTTTATCCAGTCTATTTGGTGTTCTGTATGCTTCTTGTACCGTCATAGGCATATCCATCTTTAAGTTGGGAAAGTTTTCTTCTATAATTTTGTCAAATATATTTTCTTGTCTCTGCAGTTCCTGCTCGTTCACCCAGATTTTCCATCTCCAGCCTTCCCTCGGTTTGTGTTTTCTTCATTGCCTCCATTTCAGTTTTTAAGTCTTGAACTGTTTCCATTACCTCTTTGATTGCTTTTTCTTGGCTTTCTAGGGTATCTTTGAAGAATTTATTCATTTCTTCTAACTTTTTTTTTAGTGTTCTCATCCCTTTCTTCAAAGACCTCTTCTTTAAAGGTCTCTATCACTTTCATAATGTTATGTTTAAAGTCGATTTCTTCTACTTCTTCTGGGTTAGGTTGCTCAGGTTTTCCTGTTCCATACTCGCTGGATTCTGGTGTTATCATGTTGATTTTCAGGTTGTTGGAAGAATTCTTGGATTGGTGCCTGCCCATCTCTTCCTTTGATTGCAGTCAGGCAAGTGTTAGTGGGTGGGGACCTTCCAGGAATGCTTGGACACTCACCCCTCTGGATAGCTGTCTGGACCTCCAATCTCAGCACAGGAAGAGAGAGTCCTGGTGGTCCAAGGACCCCACAGAGGAAAGGGCAAACTTGTTGGGGGTGGGCAGGGTCATGTGGTACAAAGAGGCCCACTGCAGCAGGGGCTGGTGGTGTCAACACTCCCTCAGGGACCTTCTCGCCAGGTGTGCTGCAAACTTACCCGTCTGGACCTCCCATCTCAGCATAGAAAGAGCCAGAAACTTTCTTATTATACAATGTCTCTCTGCTGCTGTTGTCCCTTTCTCATTAGTGTTAAAAAATTCAAGGTTAATAAAGCATTATGCAATCTAATTCTGAGGGTATTTTCCATCCCTTTCTGTTTGTTCAGCATATCCTTTATAGTGTGATTTGACCTTTCTATAAATGACTGACCTGTAGGATTATTTGGTATACTTGTAATGTGCTTTATATTATAATAAGCAAAAACCATTTCATTTTCTTAGATACATATGCTGGACCATTGTCTGTCTTTTTTGTGCAGGAATGCCCACGATGGCCATAACTTCCAGTAAAAGTGTGATTATTGAA
This sequence comes from Ondatra zibethicus, assembly GCA_004026605.1. Lineage (NCBI taxonomy): Eukaryota > Metazoa > Chordata > Mammalia > Rodentia > Cricetidae > Ondatra > Ondatra zibethicus. Next base: position 17,006 of record PVIU01020510.1, read on the forward strand.
TCAGCCTTTTCTGAGCTCAAGGCAATTGTCCATTGAAAACCTGAATATATGTCTATGGTGTGGTGTACATATTTTAATTTATCAAATTCTGTAAAGTGGAACACCTCCATCTGCCAGATTTCATTCCTTTGAGCACCCTTAGGTTTACTCCCTGCAGGCAATGGTGTTGATTATAGAAAGAGCAAATAGGACACCTCTTTTAATCTCCTTAGCTGGTTGCCATGTAATAGAAAACTCTTACATTAAACCTTTGCTAGTGACATGGGTTTTTATGAAATCCAGAGGCCTGCAACACTCTTCCAATCAATAATTGATCAATTTCTATGCTACCTTGTGCTAGAGAACCTGGCAGACCCATATGGGATTGGATGTGTGTTATGTATATAGGACAAAGCCTTTTCCTGATTATGTCTTGTACCTGGATGTACAATGAAGTCAATTCAGTATCATCTAGTATAAATCCAGAAGTTTCAATATGTAAGACAACTCTTTCTGCATATTGTGAATCAGTAACTATATTGAGAGGGTCTTTAAAATCCATTATTACCATAAGAATAGCATATAGTTCTGTTTTCTGGACAGAATTATAAGGACTTTGTTTCACCTTACTTAATTCTGATTTGTAACCTGCCTTCCCTGTTTTATTTGCATGAGTGTAAAATGTACGGGCTCCATTTATTGGTACATCACCTACAAATTGGGGATGGATCCAAAGTTCTCTTTATAAGGTTAAGTCTATCACTTTGGGGATAGTTGCTATTAATTTCTCCCCAAAAACTAGCACAAGCCCTTTGTTAGGGTTCATTGTCTTCCCGTTGTTTTTTTTTTTATTTCATCAGCAGTAAAAGGCACTATAATCTCTACTTGGGCCTATACCTGCTAATTGACAAAGTCTCAATTTACCTTTTATAATCAATTCAGAAATATTTTCCACATAAGTTGTTAATTTTTTACTTTGTTTATGTGGTAAAAAGATCCATTCCAAGATAATATCATCGTTCTGCATTAAAATTCCTGTAGGAGAAATTCTGGAAGGTTATATGACTAGCATACAATTAAGATTTGTATTCACCCTATCCACATGTGCCTCCTGTAATTTTTCCTCAGCAATTGCCAAAACCTTTTCTGTTTCAGCTGTTAATTCTCTGAGATTATTCAAGTCTTTAGCACCATCTAAGGTTTTGTTTAAATGAATTATAAGATCAGTTCTTATCCCAACAACTGGTCATAGACTGGAAATATCTCCCAATAATCTTTGAAAGTCATTACTAGTCTGCAACTGGTCTCTCCTAATTTGTACCTTTTGTGTTCTAATTTTCTGAAAGCCTATTCTGTAAACGAGGTAATTAAAGAATCTCCTCTTTGAATCTTTTCAGAAGCAATTTGTAATCCCCAATTAGGCAAGACTTTCTTTACTTCTTCAAACATCCTTTCTAAAGTATCTGTATTTGAAACAGATTTAAAAAAAAGTCATCCATTTAATGGTAGATTATAGACCTAGGAAATTGCTTATGAATTATTTCCAATGGCTGGCTGATAAAGTATTGGCACAGGGTGAGGCTATTGAGCATTCCCTGTGGGAGGACGGTCCATTGATATCTTCTAGTAGGCTAAGAATTATTATAAGTAGGCACTGTGAAGGCACACTTTTCTCTATCCTTTTCCTGTAACGGTATAGTGAAGAAACAATCCTTTAAATCAATAACTATGAACCCATATTTCTCAGTTAACCATTTTAAAGGTAGGGCTGTTGGTACCTCTGAAGTTTTATCAATTGCTTTGTGTTCTTGTACAGAGTGAAGGCTGGTGTCTGTCATCTGTAATATCTTATGATATTTTCCTCAGACACACAAGTTTTTGGGGCTGAGGAATGCTAATCTGGTATTCCATTGCTGCATTAGATCATGACCCCACAAATTCTCTGCAATATTGGCTATACATGGCCTTAGTCTTCCTATTTGTCCTTCTGGCCCTATACATTCAATGTGTATCATGCTTTGTTTGACTCAAGATAGGGTTTCAGTTCCCAGGAACTGAACATCTACCTCTTGAAGAGGCCAATTCGGATGCCGAGATTCTGGAGTAATGACACTTATATCTGCACCTGTGTCTAATAAGCCTTCAATAAAAAGGCCATTTATAAAAACTCTTATCTTTGGTCTTTGATCATTTATAGAAGTCTGCCAAAATATATGTTTCCTCTGTCCTACTGGAGTTTTATGACTCATCCTCCAAATTTTTAGCCATAATTCAGACCAGTATTGCTTTTTAGACCAGGCATTGGATTTTTAAATTTTCCTTGCAAAACACGTTCTTCACAGTAACTGGGAATGACTAAACCACATTCATAATGGGGGCCTACAAGCACCCCCCATGGTGTTTCCTGATGGTATCACGTTGCCTTGTCTATCTGTCATTGATCTACATTCATTGGTCCAATGTTGACCTTTGCCACACTTCCTACATATACCTAGAGGCTGAGTCCTCCTATTTCTGCCATTCCCAGAGGAGTACTGTTCCTAAGAATCCATTGTCTACAATCCTTTTTCAGATGTCCCATTCTATCACAATTAAAACATCTAGTATTCTGATGTCACCTCTTACCATTGGAAATTGCTCCTCCTACCCACAGTTCAGTACCATATTCAAGTGTCTCAAAATTCATTGTATTCAAGATCCATTCATCCATAGGTGATGATCTAATCTTTAAAGGCTCAAGGATCCATTTGCACTCAATGTTGGCATTCTCATAAACCACAGATTCAATTATTATACATCTAGCTTCTGGGTCAGTTACCCCTATTTGTACAGCCCTAGTTAGTCTATGCAAAAAGTCACTAAAAGGTTCTCTCTGACCCTGTTTAACCCTAAGATATGATTCAACACTCTTTCCTACTTCCTGAATCTTGTTCTAAATCTTTAAAGCTGCTGTGGTACATAGGGACAAGGTGTGGTCATCATAAAGAGCTTGATACTGAGGATCAGAGTAAAGTCCTTCACCTAGAATTTGATCTAGGGAAATCTCAAGTCCCTTTGCATTTTCCAGTTGCTCTACAATCCTTGCTTCCTCTTTTAAATAGCATCTCCAAAGCAAATGTGATCCACTTTCTAGGACTACTGAAATTAACTGAGCCTAATATTGAGGCAAGGCTTTGCTACTGAAAGCCCACGTTTTGGCCATCTCCCTAACAAAACATGAATGTAATCCGTAAGCTACAATTGCTTGTTTAATTTTTTTTTTAGATCAGTCATATGTGTGGGCTCCCACTTATATTCCTTGACAACCTTAGGGTACTTGCAGCCAGATACTTTTTCTGGTGTTATTACTGGAAAGGCAGAAAGAACTCTGGAGAAGCTATCCTAGAGATTTTTACATACTGATGAGGATAAATTTTGCCTTTTTACCTTTTGTTCCTGGTCATCACATTCGATAATTTCCTCAATCTTTTCAAATCTGTTTACCACTACATTTGTAATGTCAGGATCTCCTGTCCAGTGTTCTGCTCTAATGCCCTCATTGAGGATTTGAAGGTATAAAGTCTGTCCAGTAGAGACAATGTCTCATCCTTGGACATAATCTTTATAGCATGCATATTACCTTTCTGGAGAGACATCCTATCTATCAATCTGTCACACCCCTTTAACAGAGTCTGATTAAGACATTCAACAGTGAAAATTCTCTCAAATAATGTTTCATCACCCACTGTCATTGGTTGGGTTTTATGTGCCAAATCGGCTGTTTCCTTCTGTAGAGTGGTGAATTTTCCTGTAAATAAATTACTATCAGTCTGTACCATTTCCAAACGTATCTCAGTAGACTGACTTTTGTCAGTTAAATTGGCTGTATCTTTCTTCAGATTTCCAACCTCTTTCCTGATAACTGTGGTTTCAGTCTGAAATGATTGTACCATTTCTAAAAATGCCTCATTCCTAGCCCTATTGTCAAACCATTTTTTAAAGAAAAAAAATATTGAGTAGAAGACTAATCTCCAGAAACAAAAATAGTGATGTAGAAGGGACATCATATAAGTCTTGTAAAATATTGCACATGGTGTAAGTAAAGAGGCTATTGAAACATTGGGTGGTTAGATTATCTGACATATTGTCCTTTTAAGTTAGCAACTTATGCTCTATATTTGGGATATTAAATCTTACCTGTGGTTCAGTTAGCTGAATGAGGTGCAATAACCGTAACCTTTCAGTAGGTGTCGTGGGCCACCTACAAAACTAATCCAGCAGGGTGAAGTGGTGCACATGAATTCACCTGTGGCCAGTCTGAAATCTGATTTTAGAGCAGAATGCTAAAAGATAAATTATAGACTGTGTGCTTTTCAGATGTCTAGAGCAATGGAATAGGCAAATGCAAACAAAATGTTAGAACTGCCGAACAGCTGGCTCAGACGGGGGAAGCCCGTGTCTCACTGAAATGTCTGCAGTGCGCCCTGGTGGGAGGCAAACAGTTGGGTGCCTAGGTACTTGAAGCCAATCCAAGGCATGTAAAGGGAAAAGAACTGCAGCTGATCCCTAGAAAAGCCACTGTGTGAGATACTATATTAAACTATTGGGTCCACGCTGAGGGAACTGAGCTGGACTGGTGGCAGGCAGTAGAGCTGGGGGTTCTAAACCCAAACATTGGGCACCAGATGAAGCCGCAAAACAATCCCACACCAGTTAAGAATAAGGGATAATAAAGAGTTCTTTATTTGAGGGGAAAAACTTACAGATCAATACCCCAAACAACACTCCTTCTGGAGCAAACAGGAAACAGAGTCTACCCACCAGAAAAGGAGTCAAAAGCAAGAGAGAGAGCGCCCAGTTCCCACTGCATTTTTAATATAAGAGACCATGCCCCAGTGGGCTGGTATCTTAATGGCTATTGGCTGAAGGAGCAGAAAAAGCTCCCATAGCAGCCCAGCAATTGCAGGACCCTAGTAGACTAGCATTTGCTTGCCCATGCTGGGTATGCTTGGTCAGTGTGAAATGAAGAGTGATCCCAGCCATTCAGGGGGAAGCAGCTTGGCAACTGGAGGCCACTTCTGGATGAGGACTCACAGCAGTGTAATTCTGAACCTTGCAGCTTTCACAATTGCCCCAAAGCACCTTAGCTCTAGGTCACTGGACATCAGCTTTCCTGGTGCTTTTCTTTTACATGAAGGCAGCAGCAGTGGCAGAGCAGAGGAAGGAGGAGAGCTGTCTGAATTGAGGCAAGCCTCAATAGTTCCAGTCAGGTGTCCTTCTTGTACACAGTGACCTCCACACTTTCCCTTCAAGGAAAACAGGCTTTCCATTTTTAGCCCAGCATTTGACTTGATGCAGAGGAACTTGCCCTTTGGAGTCACCGGGGTTCTTCAAAACTTCCCTGGGTCTTTGCTACCTGACCTGGGCTCTGTGCAGCTAGCTACAAGTTCCAAAAGACCCTCTTTACTTCTTGCTTCCTCTTAGCTCCAGCCTTGGGCTGCAAGTTGATCTTTGGTCTGTTCTTTTACTTTTTTTGCAAGAAATTTTTTTTATTATTTTTTTTTGCTTTATAAATAATACCATTCAAAATTTCCACCTCCTCCCTTCCTCCCATTTCCCTCTCAGTCCCCCACTCACCCTCTCCTTCCCCCTCCAGTCCTAAGAGAGAGCATGGTACCCTGCCCTGTTAGAAGTCCAAGGCCCTCCCCCCTCCATCCAGGCCTAGGAAGGTATGCATCCAAACAGAGTAGGATCCAAAAAAGCCAGTACATGCAGTAGAATCAAATCCCAGTGCCATTATCATTGGCTTCTCAGTCAGCCCCCATGTCAGCCACATTCAGAGAGTCCAGTTTGATCACATGCTCATTCAGTCCCAGTCCAGCTGGCCTTGGTGAGCTCCCATTATATCAGTCACACCATCTCAGTGGGAGGACAAACCTATCGCAGTACTGACTTCCTTGCTCACCTTCTCCTTCTTTCTGCTCTTCAACTGGACCACGGGAGCTCAGTTCAGTGCTCCGATATGGGTCTCTTTCTCTATCTCAATCCATCGCAGGATGAAGGTTCTATGGTGATATTCAAGATATTCATCAGTGTGGCTATGGAACAAGGCCAGTTCAGGTACTCTCTCCTCTACTGCCTAAGGATCTAGCTGGGGACATTCCCTTGGACACCTGGGAACCCCTCTAAAGCCAAGTCACTTGCCAACCCTAAAATGGCTCCCTTAAATGATATCTTCTTCCCTGCTCCCATATCCGCCCTTCCACCATCTCAACGATCCCACTCTCCCAAGCTTTCTCCAACTCTCCCCTTCTCCCTTCTCTCTCCCCTTCTCCTCTTCCGCCCACCTCACCCCACCCCATGCTTCCAACTTTTGCCTGGCAATCTTGTCTGCTTCCAATTTGCAGGAGGATCTATATGTTTTTCATTGGGTTCAACTTATTATTTAGCTTCTCTAGGATCATGAACTACAGGCTTAATGTCCTTTGTTTATGGCTACAATCCACTAATGAGTGAGTACATACCATATTCATATTTTTGGGTCTGGGTTATCTCACTCAGGATAGTGTTTTCTATTTCCATCCATTTGCATGCAAAATTCAAGATGTCATTATTTTTCAATGATGAGTAGAACTCTATTATGTGCCACACTTTCTTTATCCATTCTTCCATTGTGGGGCACCGAGGTTGTTTCCAGGTTCTGGCTATTACAAATAGTGCTGCTATGAACATAGTAGAACAAATGCTTTTGTAGTATGATTGGGCATCTCTTGGGTATTCCCAAGAGTGGAACTGCTGGATCCTGAGGTAGGTTGACTTAGTTTCCTGAGAAACCACCACACAGATTTCCAAAGGGGTTGCACCAGTTTGCATTCCCACCAGCAATGGATGAGTGTTCCCCCTTCTCCACATCCTCTCCAGCATAAGCTTTCATTGGTGTTTTTGATTTTAGCCATTCTGATAGGTGTAAGATGGTATCTCAAAGTTGTTTGGATTTGCATTTCCCTGATTGTTAAGGAAGTTGAACATGACCTTAAGTGTTTTTGGCCATTTGAACTTCTTCTCTTGAGAATTCTCTGTTCAGTTCAGTGTCCCATTTTTAATTGGGTTATTCAGAATTTAAATGTCTATTATCTTGAGTTATTTATATATTTTGGAGATCAGGCCTTTGTCTGATGCAGGGTGAGTGAAGATCTTCTTCCATTCAGTAGGTTGCCTTTTGTCTTAATGACAGTGTCCTTGTTTTACAGAAGCTTCTCAGTTTCAAGGAGGTCCCATTTATTCATTGTTGCTCTTATTGTCTGTGCTACTGGGGTTATACTTGGAAGTGGTCTCCTGTGCCCTTGTGTTGCAGACTAATTCCAACTTTCTCTTCTATCAAGTTCAGTGTGATCAGATTTATATTGAGGTCTTTAATCCATTTAGACTTGAGTTTTGTGAATGGTGATAGATATGGATCTATTTTCATTCTTCTACATGTTGAGATCCAGTTATTCCAGGACCATTTGTTGAAGATGCTCTCTTTCTTCCATTGTATAATTTTAGCTCCTTTGTCGAAAATCAAGTGTTCATTGGTTTGTGGGTTAATATTCAGCACTTTGATTCTATTTCATTGGTCAACATCTCTGTTTTTATGCCAATACCAAGCTGTTTTCATTACTGTAGCTCTGTAATAGACTTTGAAGTCAGGGATGATAATACCTCTGGAAGTACTTTCTTTTTGTATGTTTATTTTTAATTTATTTATAGTTACTTTTTTGTCTTGTATGTGTGTGTATACATACATACCAAGGCAAGTGAATTTATTTATTTTTCCAAATTCTTTTACTTTTTTCCATTCAAAAAATTTACATTTCCTCCCCTTCTCCAGTCCCCTCCCACTCCCCCCACCCTTCTTCCCTCCCCCTGCTTCCTTAAAAGAGGCTGCCCTGTGTGAAGTCCAAGGCCCTCGCCCCTCCATCCCGGCCTAGAAAGGTATGCATCCAAATAGACTAGGTTCCCAAAAAGATAATACATGCAGAAGAGATAGGTCCTAGTGTCGTTGTTGATGGCTTCTCAGTCTGCCCCCATTGGCAGCCACATTCAGAGTCCGGTTTGATCATATGCTTGTTCAGTTCCAGTCCAGCTGGATTTGGTGAGCTCCCATTAGATCAGGCACACTGTCTCAGTGGGTGGTCCAGCCCCTCACAGTCCTAACTTCCTTGCTTCTCTTCTCCCACCTTCTGCTCTTCAACTGGACCTTGGGAGCTCAGTCCATTGCTCTGATGTGAATGTGGGTCTCTGTTTCTGTCTCCAACCATCGGACGAAATTTCTATGGTGGTGATCAATATATTCATCAGTGTGACTATGGGACAATGTTAGTTCTGGCACCCTCTCCTCTGCTGCCCAAGGACCTAGCTGGGGACATCCCTGTGGACACCTGGGATCCCCTCTAGAACAAAGTATCATTCCAGTCCTAAAATGACTCCCTTAATGTAGATATCTTATTCCCTTCTCCAATATCCACCTTTCCTCCATCTCCACCCTCCCATTCCCCCAAGCTCTCCCCAGTCTTTCCCTTCTCCCTTCTCCTTCCCCCTCTCCTCTTCCCCCATCTCCCTACCCCCACTTCTATCCCTGTCCCCGTGTTCCCAACTTTTCCCTGGCAATCTTGTATAGGATTGTTTTGGCTATCCTGGGTTTTTTGTTTTTCTATATAAAGTTGATTATTGTTCTCTCAATGTCTGAAGAATTGTATTGGGATTTTGATGGGGATTGCATTGAATTTATACATTGCCTTTGGTATAATTGCCATTTTTACTATGTTGATCCTACCAATCAAAGAGCATGGGAGATCCTTCCATTTTCTGGTATCCTCTTCAATTTCTTTCTCCAAAGACTTAAAGTTCTTGTCAAATAGATCTTTCACTTCATTCGTTAGTGTTACTGCAAGATACTTTATGCTCTTTGTGGCTATCGTGAGAGGTGATGTTTCTCTGATTTCCCTCTCTGCTTCTTTATGCTTTGTTTATAGGATGGCTACTGATTTTTTTGAGTTGATCTTTTATCCTGCCACATTACTGAAGGTGTTTACCAGCTGTAGGAGTTCTTTGGTAGAGTTTTGGGGGTCACTTATGTATACTATCATATCATCTGCAAATAACGAAAGTTTGACTTCTTCCTTTCCAATTCGAACCCCCTTGATCTCCTTATGTTGTCTTATTGCTATTGCTAGAACTTCAAGAACTATATTGAAGAGGTATGGAGAAAGTGGACAGCCTTGTCTTGTTCCTAATTTTAGTGGAATGGCTTTAAGTTTCTCTCTATTTAATTTGATGTTAGCTGTTGGCTTGCTGTATATTGCTTTTATTATATTTAGGTGTGAATCTTGTATCCCTAATCTCTCCAAGACCTTTATCATAAAGGGGTGTTGAATTTTGTCAAATGCTTTTTCAGCATTTAGTGAAATGATCATATGTTTTCTTTCTTTCAGTTTATTTATATGATGGATTTCATTGATAGATTTTCATATGTTGAACCAGCCCTGCATTTCTGGGATGAAGCTTACTTGATCATAATGGATAATTTTTTGATGTGTTCTTGGATTCAGTTTGCCAGTATTTTATTGAGAATTGTTACGTCGATGTTCATGGGTGAGACTGTTCTGTAATTCTCTTTCTTGGTTGCATCTTTGTGTGGTTTTGTTATCAGGGTAACTGTAGCTTCATAAAAAGAGTTTGGCAATGAGTCTTCTGTTTCTATTATGTGAAACACATTAAGGAGTATAGGTATTAGCTCTTCTTGGAAGTTCTGGTAGAATTCTGCATTAAAACCATCTGGTCCTGGACTTTTTTTGGTTGGGAGGTTTGATGACAGTGTCTATCTGCTTGCAACTTATAGGTCTATTTAAATTGTTCACCTGGTCTTGATTTAATTTTGGTATATGGACTTATCTAAAAAAAAAGTCCATTTCTTTTACATTTTCCAATTTTGTGGCATACAGGCTTTTGTAGTAAGACCTAATGATTTTCTGAATTTCCTCAGTGTCTATGTATATGTCCCCTTTTCATTTCTGACCTTGTTAATTTGCATGCTCTCTCTCTGCCGTTTGATTAGTTTGGATAGGGGTTTGTCAATCTTGTTGATTTTCTCAAAGAACCAGCTCTTTGTTTCATTGATTCTTTGTATTGTTTTCTGTGTTTCTATTTTGTTTATTTCAGCGCTCAATTTGATTATTTTCAGTCTTCTACTCCTCCTGGGTGAGTCTGCTTATTTTTTTCTAGAGCTTTCAGGTGTGCTGTTAAGTCTCTAATGTGATCTTTCTCCGGTTATTTTATGTGGGCACTTACAGCTATGAACTTTTCTCTTAGCACTGCTTTCCAAGTGTCTCATAGGTTTGGGTATGATGTGTCTTTATTTTCATTGAATTCAAGGAAGACTTTAATTTCTTTATTTCTCCCTTGACCAGGAGTGGTTCAGTAGTTGACTGTTCAGTTTCCATGAGTGTGTAGGTTTTCTGGGGGTGGAATTGTTGTTAAATTCTAACTTTATTGCATGGTGATCCGATAGTACACAGGTGGTTAATCCAATTTTTTTGTATCTGTGGATGTTTGCTTTGTTGGCAAGTATGTGATCAATTTTTGAGAAGGTTCCATGAGATGCTGAGAAGAAGATATATTCTTTTCTGTTTGTGTGGAATGTTCTATAGATGTCTGTTAAGTCCATTTGATTCATGACATCTGTTAGTCCATTTATTTCTCTGTTAAGTTTCTGTCTGGTTGACCTGTCCATTGGTGACAGAGGAGTGTTGAAATCTCCTACTATTACTTTGTGGGGTTTGATGTTTACTTTGAGTTCTAGTAATATTTCTTTCACATATGTGGGTGCTTTTATATTAGGGGCATAGATATTCAGGGTTGAGACTTCATCTTGATGAATTGTTCCTGTTATTAGTATAAAGTGTCCCTCTCCATCTCCTTTGATTGATTTTAGTTTGAAATCAATTTTGTTAGATATTAGTATAGCCACACCCACTTGTTTCTTAGGTCCATTTGATTGGAAATCCTTTTCCCAACCCTGTACTCTGATGTTGTGTCTGTCTTTGAGGTTGAGGTGTGTTTATTGTAAACAGCAGAATGTTGGATACTGTTTTCGTATCCATTCTCTTAACCTGTGCCTTTTTATTGGTGAATTGAATTCATTGATATTAAGTGATATTAATTACCAGTGGTTGTTAACTCCGGTTATTTTTTTGTGTGTGTGGTGGTAGTGTTTGTGTGTTTCCCTTATTTGAGTTGTGGTGGTAGAGGATTGTCAGATGTCTGTGTTATTATGGTTGTTGTTGGCTTTCTTGTGTTGTGGTTTTCCTTCTAGTACTTTCTGTCTTGCTGTTATGGTTTCCATTGAGAAGTCAGGTCTAATTCTGATTGGTTTACCTTTATATGTTACTAGACCTTTTTCTTTTGCAGCTCTTAATATTCTTTCTTTATTCTGTATGTTTTGTGTTTTGATTATTATATGGCAAGGGGAAGTGTCTGCTCTGTGCCCCGAGCATTCGGCCAGGTTGGGGGCTGTTCTGGGTGAGGCTGTACCATCTTCTGTTGCCTAGGCTCCCTCCATGTCTGCTACCACTGCAGCCAAAATTTTAGACAATTTTTTTTCTGTCTTTTGCTTAACCAAATTTTGCAAGGTATAATTTTGCAACGTATCTACCTGTTGTAACTTTAAATCCTTATATCTGATGCTGACTGTCCTATGAAGGCCATGGTTACTGCTGCCTGCTGACCTTTAGAGGTTGGGTAAAATGCCTGTAATCCTCCATTAAACATTTAAGAAACACAGATTTTAACTGGCCCCTGGAGAACCTCGCTTACCTTGGCCAAATTAGTCGGGTGCCTTGCAACCCCTCTGAGACCTGCCATGAGACCAGCATTTTGACTGTCAATTTCTCCCTTTAGGAATTCTATTTTGTATTTTTAGATCTCTCATAAGAATATTATAACTAAGGCCTTAATTATTGAATATTTAATTAGAAATGAAAATAGATCCATATTTATCTCTATTCACAAAACTGAAATCCAAATGAATTAAAGACCTTAACATAAAACCAACAATACTGAATCTCATAGAAGAAAAAAATTCAAGTACACTTGAATGTATTGGTACATCTCAAACATAGCCTCAGTGGCACAGACATTGAGGGAAACAACTAATAAATGAGATCTCCAGAACCGAGAAACTTTTGTATAGTAAAGGATATAATCAACAGGATATAATATCAGCCTGTAGAATGGGAAAATATTTTTATAAAAACATATAAGGAACTTAGGAAATTAGTCCTCATAAGAACAAATAATTCAATAAAATTATGTTACAGACCCAAACTGTAAACTTTAAACAGATGAACCCAAAATGACTGAAAGATATTTAAAATTTGCTTAAATATAACATCCTTATCTGTTGGAGAAATTAAAACAATTCTGAGATTTTATCTTATCCCTGTAAAAACGACCAAGATCCAAAATACTGCTGACAATATACACTTAAGAGAATGTGGGATAAGGTAAACAAAATCTTCCACTGCTGTTGAAAATGCAAACTGATACAGCTACCTTGAACATTAGTGTGGTGAATTCTCAGAATTAGGCAACAATTTATCTTAAAACTCAGCAATACCCCTTTTGGGCCTATTTATAGAAGATGTTCAGTCATACCATAAGGACACGTGTTTAACTATATACACAGCAGAATTATTTTACCTTAGCCAGAATCTGAAAAGAATCCAAAATGCACCTCTTTTATATCAATAATAAATGAGAAACATCATGCTTTTAAATAGCCATAAATACCATAAAATATCTGAGTAACTCTTACCAATCAAGTAAGAACTTTAAATCTTTGAAGAAAGAAACTTAAGACATCAGAAAATGGAAAGATCTCCCATGCTCTTGCTAAGATAGAGCCAACATAGCAAAATTGACAATCTTTCACAGACCTTGAAAAAAACAATCCTCAACTTTATAAGAAAAGAGAACTCAGGATAGCCTAAACAATCTTAAAATCTTGTACAATTAAGGAACTTCTGAATGCATCATAATCTCTGACTTTAAACTTTAGTATAGAACCATAGTACTGAAATCAATTTACCTTAGATGCAAATTCACATGTGTCTAACAGCAGACTTTTGACAAAGAAGCAAAATTGTGAAATGGAATCTGCTTATCTCAGAGGCTACCTTATTTGTTTGTTTGTTTGTTTGTTTTTGTTTTTTGGTATTTTGTCCAGCAGGAAGTTATTGGGCTTTGCCCACTGCAGCAGGGAAGGCTGCAGGTGGCTGAACTTGCTTGGACAGGCTGCTCCCCAGAATGAGGGGGGTCAGAGTCAGAAGGAAGACAGCCAAGGTGCCTGCACCGGGCTCTGTAACAAAATGGTTTGGCCCAGAGTCGGGGGGTCACCACAAGCTTTCCCAGGTAATGATGTAAGGAACCTGGTTTAGATGTCGTAATGATGTAAGGGACCTGGTTTAGATATCCATGCGGGCTGAGCTGGAAGACTTTCACCTTAACCTGTAAAATAGTTTAAATGTCCAGTCCTGTGTTCAGCCCACTTCAAAAGTGGGCCATTCCAAGAAGTGGAACACCTGCCAGCTTTTCTTTCAGATTTCCACAGCTTGGTCTACAACTTCTCTCCAATGGTCTAAACTCACCCCATTATACCAGATTTAAACAGATACATAAAACATAAAATGAGAACATAAAAAGACAAACATAAACTCAAAATCAGAAGGTGTGCAGCACTACAGATTGGCATACAGCCAAGAATACAGATTCAGATGGAAGCACGGAAGTCATGCTTCCTGGGGATGAGACATTCTCAATCCCCGAGATCACCTGTGGAGCATCCCCCACTGGGTTGGGCCAGAGGTTAAGACAAGCCTGTCATTCCTCCTGGTCCCATTCAGATACTGGCCCGACATAGGTACAATTTTTTCAAATTACTGATGGACATATGGACACAAACTACAATAATCACAGGAACAAAACAGACAGACAATAAAGTGAGCTCGTATGTTCTTACCTCCAACTTGGTCTGGAATGGATCCGGAAGCAACTCACTTCCCGGCCCATACACCAAAATGTTGGACTCAGGAGCCCCAGCTCCAGGAAGGAGTTGCTTCAGACACCACTCACACAACCACAGTTGATGCAAAAGCAAGCGGATTTTTATTCTGTCATGACAGGGTCCCTCAGTTTCGGTATGAGAAGAACATTGATAGTTGTTATAGCCCATCTTTTAAAGCAAAAAGCCATAGATACAAGGGGGGAGCCTGAGGGTTGTTTTCCAACTAATTTGATTGGCTTATTCAAAGGGCTACTAGCAGTGATTGGTCTGTGCCAGGGTAGGAGAATGGCTGTGTGATCAGGTGTTGTAAGAGGGAACATCTGTGGGTCACTTTGCCCCTTTCCCAGGGCCTGAGTCAAAACACCAGGAACTGAGTCAACACCTAAGGGTTATCTTGCCCCTATTCAATAGAACATTTACAAAGACTCAGGGAGATGATGGAAAGTTCCCAACATTTCAGTACGTGCATGTATAGTTGTTAGATCCTTGGTTCCCGGGGGAGGAGCACTACTGCTCAGAGGCCTAAAAATTGGCCTCAGAATTGTCAGAACTGGCTTTAGAGTTATTTTAGAGTTCTACATATTGACTCATTTACAAAGACAGAGACAAAACCACACACACACACACAGACACACACACACACTATCCTTTTCTTCTCCGATTCTGCATATTTTGTAGCATGAATTATGTTTTGTCTTCATAATAAAAACTCAGAGTCAGATATTGGGGTGAATACTGAAAGATCAGAGAAATAAAGGAGCCAGTCACTAGAGAGACATTTTACCTCTATCAAATCCTCAGGCCAAAGTGGACAAGATCCTGTCTTCAGGAATCCTTAGACTGATTGCTTTCTGTAGGAAACCTGAGACTGAACCTGAGCTCCTGTCTCCTCCTGAATTATATTCCTCTCTAAGCCCTGTCATCTTTTCTCATTTACACTCATTAGTGCTGGGATTAAAGGTGTGAGCCAGCACTGCCTAGCTGGTTTGCTTTTAGACTGATTCAATCTCACATAGGACATGGTGACCTTGTGCACAGAGACATCCTTCTGCCTCTGTTCTACAGCGTCCTGGGATTAAAGGTCTGAGTTACCACACACCTGTCTATTTATCTTTTAGACTGATTCAATCTTGTGTAGGCTAAGGTAACCTTGAACTCAGAACCATCCATCCATCTCTGTTTGCTGTAGTGCTGGGAATAAATGTGTGTCACTACTGCCTGTCTTTTGTGAGTATCTAGTGTGGCTATCTCCGCACTCTGATCTTCAGACAGCCTTCATTTATTAAAGCAGAAAAAACAAAATATTACAACACATCCTTCTCCACCTCATTTTCTTCCTGGAATTCTCAAGCAAATTTTATCAGCTAGTACACATGCCTCTACTTTTCTCTCCAGGTTTCACTTGTTTGGACTCTGTGAACCTAAATACAGAGAATCTCAGAGATTGATTATTAGGGAGGTTTCCACAACTGCTATTCTCTTGCTCTAATGAAGTATAATATCTACGATCTCTTTGACCATTTTTAACTACCCTTCTTTCTTTATGAACTTAAATAAACACATATGCTAAGACACACACAGAGGGAGGGGTAGATGGAGAGAAAGAGAGTTGTTACCATTCACATATTTTCTTATAGGGTCTTTTTGTTCATTTTTGTTTCCTTTTGTTTTTACTCAATTTTAGATTCTTTTGTTTAATATCTTACCTTTTAGTTTGAGAAATTAATGCATGGATTATGGCATATATGCACAACTTTCATCAGATTAATATTTATCAACATTTTTTCTATGTATATATCTAAAAGTCTATGAATCTACTGATCTATATATGAATCCATAGGTATGTTTGTACAGTTACATATCTACTAGCTGTATTTTACACCATCTAGCAACTCTACATAAACTTATGTAAACCTATGTGCCTATGAATCTATGGATCCCTGAAACTATCTTTCTAAATATGCATATATTCTTATAAATAAATATACACATATCTGTGTATAAGTTTATGGGAACCCATTTGTATATTAGGGGAAAGATTCCAACAATCTTTTAGTGTTCAAAAAATTCTGTGGTGTTTATATGTGCATTTACCAAGCTCTTTCCTATAATGACAGGGTGTAAAAAGAGACTTCCCTTTCTTTCCCGGCCACCCAGACATAAATAATCACACAGAAACTAAATTAAGTGCAATGCTGTTTGGCTAATAGCTTAGGCATATTCTTAACTAGCTCTTATATTTAAAATCAACCCATTCCTATTAATCTGTGTGACACCACGAGACTATGGTCCATGGGTAAGGTTCAGAAGTCTGACACCTTTGAGAGTTACATGGAGTCTCTCTGACTTCACCTATTCTCTGTCTGTTCAGATTTCCTGCTTGGCTATTTTCTGCCCTGCCATAGGCCAAGCCAGCTTCTTTATTAACCAATGGTAATAAAACATATTCACAGAGTATAGAGGGGAATCTCACATCAATAGGGGGAAAATGCTCAACTGTCCAAACAGAAGGAAAGAATTCATGTCCAAAATCAGAAAGTTCACTGACAGCTGTCAGAAGGGATCATCCACTCTTGAGTGGGTTGAGGTGGGGCTGGAATCACCATCAATCCATGCTTGGTTGTGAAGTCTCTGCAGGTGTTAATCAGGAAGTTCACTGTGTCTGTCTGTCACCAAATCACAATGGAAGATGAAGCAAAGGTCTGAAGTTTGGCTACTGTTTGTTTTTGCAGCCCAGGTTCTCACCACCT
>PVIU01020511.1:0-33814 GCA_004026605.1 Ondatra zibethicus
TGGTGTGCGTGCACGCGCTTTGTTCACTATAGCACTGTTTTAAACTGTGGTGACTGATAGGAGTTCAGATAGCTACATAATCATTTATAGGGAACAAGCTAATACATTGAAGAAGCCAATACATTTTTGGTTCAAATAATAGAATTTAAAGAGGCTATAAAAAAGCACAAAACAGGGCTGGAGAGATAGCTCAGCAGTTAAAAGCAGTGACTGCTTCCAAATGACATGAGTTAGATTCCCAATCTGATGCTCTCTTCTGGAGTCTATGGGTGCTGCATGAACATGATATATAGGCACACACGCAGGCAAAATTCCCATACAAATAAAAAGAAAATTAAAGTTCAACAAAAATTGACCCGTTTATTTGTGTCTTTGTTTCCCATTGAAGGTGTCATGTTGTATGAAACTCACATTAAATATAACTGAGCTCTTTCTCTTGTTAATCTTTCTTGTATTATAGGAATCTTAGCTGTGACTCTAGATCAGGTAAAGCACCCTTTCCTCCACTACAAAGCATACCACAGACATATCTTCACTGAATATATCAGAGAGACCTAATAATATCAGTATATATAATACTTCCCAGTTCTTTGTAATGGCAGTGATACACAAAATATTCATGTGTTAAACAAATGAATTTCCACTGAATTCTCTCTATACTTATAACTTCTTACAGTGACTGATTGTGATCAAAAGTTTGCTTAGCAAACACAGAATGGGGATAAAAGGAACGAGATTAAGATTTTCTCAGGGGAACCACATTTGCACTGATGCCCTGAATTAATTATATCACTTCCAAGATCACTCGCAATAATGGCCCAGGTTAGATGAGAATTCATTTACCCTATAAAAGGAAAAAAACACTGTAAGGCTGAGGTACATGTGTCTCTCAGATAGGTAAGTTATTCGGGGCAACCTCTCATCAGAATCATGCTAATGACATACATTCATTGTTTCCTTCTGTGTACTTTCTATAACCTATGAGTGATTAGCACTTCCCCCTCTCTACTGTATCCCATCAATCTGCTTTTCATTAGAAAAACTAAAGTATTTCCGTGTGGTGGTGGTGCATGCCTTTAATCCCAGCACTCAGGAGGCAGAGGCAGGGGGATCTCTTTGTGAGTTCTAGGCTAGCCTGGTCTACAGAGTGAGTTCTAGGACAGACTCCAAAGCTACACAGAGAAACCTTGTCTCGAAAAACCAAAAAAAGAAGGAAAGAAAGAGAGAGAGAGAGATGGAAGGAGGAAGGGAGGGAGAGACAGAGGGAAGGAGAAAGAAAGAGAGAGAAGAGAGAAGTGAGAAAAGAAGAAAAGAAAACCTAACATATAATTTAAATGAGAAGGCAACAACCCATAGTTTTTCTGTGTAGGCTTTCTCGTAGTTTTTCTGTATAACTACGCTAGGACCTACAATCTCCCCTCCCAACTTAATTTCCTGGGGAAGAGGAATAAATCAGTAGTGGATGTTGTTGCCCGTAAGTTTTACCCATAGAAAACTTTTTAGCTATTCATACTCGATAATGTGAGCACAGCTGAAGGACCTATACGTGCTAAGATACATGTATTTGTGGATGATAGGCTCCTTTGAATACATTAAACAATGAAAGCATATTTATTTGATTTGCTTATGAGGTGATTCTCATGCTCAATAGCAATATTCATGCTTCTACTAACAAAATTCATGAACTGAGGAAAGAGAAAGAAGGAATCTCAAGCTAATTCTTGAAAACTGCACCTGGAATGTAAAATCGAAAATGTTTAAATACTACGCCAAAATCCTAGGTGTTTCTGAAACATGGGGTTCAGCTTCTGGCTTGGTTAAATTTGTTTGGGGAGCTTTCATAACTTTTATTTGCTACTATAATCCTCCTTTGGTGGAATGATATTATGAGATTAGTTTCACAGTTGATCAGACTTGGCATGTAATGGCAATATTCAGAAGGGCTTCCAATGCCAGAAGATGGGCAGGAATTTGAAAGCACCTTTGTCTTGTTACAATCCCTTCTCCAATGCTTCTCATTCGCATTGAACTGGCCACTGCTTTTTTTTTGGGGGGGGATTTAACCATCTTGTGTTAATGACCATTGGTCCACCCCAGCAGCAGCGCCAGCAGCCTGTTCCTTCATAAATGAATGATGGTTACAAAGCAAACAAAGTTGGGACTGGGAGCAAAATAAGGCTGAGAACTTAGGCAGTCCTCTTTCTAAAATAAGGCTCTTTGAAATGACATGACCCTGGAAGCTCAGTTTTCAAAGGTCTTCTCTCCATTCCCCAGGCAAGATCTTTATCATGTACTTTAGTTTCTACTCACCTGTAACCCATCGGAGTGATGAACTACACATAGCACATTGATAAATGGGTTGTATTCATGGATCAGATGTATTTGCCTCCTCCAGGGCTGCCATAGACTGAAGGAAATTTTCAAGCATCGTCTCAACCTTTGAAAAACAAAATATTCAATAAAAATGGACTAGATTTAAATAATAATTCCCCTCCTATTTCTTGTCTCCATAAATATTATGACAATTGTTCCCATTTATGTTGAAATTTGGTGACAACTGGGAAATAGATGGAATTTTATCAGCCAAATACATTATAAAAATAGAGATTTCTGAGAAATCATTTCTCTAATATTTAACAAAATAGTAAAAATTTGTTAAAAATATTACATTTCAATTCTACAAACTATGAATTGGAAACAGAGGAAAGAAACAAAATTCTGAAACAAAACAGCATATGTAGCATACTTAAGATTCTTGCAACCTTCGGGACCTAAATTGTGACTTATAAACGTCATAGAAATTGTCACTATTCTAATATCTACAAAAGGAACTTCAGTTCAAAACCAGTGAAAAAAAGATAAATAGGGTCACTTCATAGTGATTAAGGAAGCAATCCATTAAGAAGACATGATTCTAAACATGTATGTCCCAAAACATAGGCACGATTTCACTCCAGAATCATAATCACTTTAATCTGCTTACATTTTCCTCAGGGTGACTTGAGTACTTAAAAGTGGCGAGGTGCGAAGTCTGGCCAAATCTACTACATAGTGCCAGTGAGGCCTTAAGGAAGGTAATCTGAGGATAAAAATGTATAGAGTTACAAGGGGATAGTTAAGTTTTAAAGCCTAGAAATCATTCAGAACAACGTGTGCAGTGCAGTAGAAACTAATGCTTGCCGTCATTTTATTTTAATTGAACTAGTTCTGTCAAAAATATAACTTATTGAGATAGATTTTGACATAATTGTAAGTTCCACTATGATCAAGGTGGTATAAAATTTACAAAACATCTCTAAACTATGCAAGCTGATAATAAAAAAAAATTTACAAGTAGAGCAAGCTCTTTTTTGGACGAAGAAATTACCTAAGAAAATTGGCTCTTTAACCTTTTTGATAAGTGAAACTCAATATAGTTATATTACAAGTAACTAAAAGCATATAATACAAGGTTTATAGTCACCAAATTGGAAGGTATTATTACAAAAGTGGACACTGTGCTCTGATTAGCCTTGAGGCAAAGAACTTAAAGTAGCTTAACTGCTTGTTACTTTTTCTCTACTTTTCTATTGATAAACATGATATAAGAGGGTAAATTTGATTTACTCAGGCAAAGAGAACAGATGTTATGTGTTGCAAATTTTGCTAAAAGCCTGTGAGATAAGAGAGTACATTTACATGGTTGTCTAACTATTTCCAATTTAATTTATGTGGTACAAGTAGAAACATTAGAAAAGTTTTGCTTTTTCCTGTCCAATGTTGATTAAATCAATCTGAAGAATCTTCCATTAAATGAATCACCCTGAAGACAGTGTTCTTTATGGCTGCTAATGTTACTCTGACAGGAGGAAAACTAAGAATCATAGATTTCTGATAAGAACCAAGGAACAAACCCAGAAAACAGAAGGTTACATAAAATGAGTGAAAATAAAAATAATTTATAGATTAGACATATGCACTTTAGGGTTAAAACTCTCAACTGCCAGCTCTCAAGAGAAGAGAATAACCTATAGAGCCCAGTAAAAAGTGATTTTCTATATACGGTCTGAAAGCGAACAGTTGGAAAATAGCAAAATGTAACAGAGAGGGAAAACATTTGGGAGCATAAGTTGGTTTTAGTATATGTGAGTTCATAAAGAGCTCTTCTATTCCCCAAATCGTCAATCTATAAAATTCTCTCAAAGTTGAGAATATAATCTGCATGTTTTATAGCCCCCCAAAATAAAATCATTTATTCTTCAATCCTTCAATCTAATCCCAGGCAAAAGGTATCCCAACACCCAAATGGGATCAAGTCAAGGGATGCAATATAACAATAGTTATTGATTTATACCAGAAGTTTGATACTGTAATTTTATTCTGAAATCCTACAGTCATTTTAGAAACCTGGGCTTGTAAGTAACTTTGCTCCAGGTCTTAGTAATAGTAGTTAAAATATTGAAGGCCGATTTTATTATTAAATGTTAATATAATAATTTTAATACTAATTAAGACTTGTAGAATAGTTACTAGTCTTTAAATATGAGGTAAAAATCCTTCATATATATCATCTACCTATTCCTTCTCAAAATTCTTGGGAGGTATACATTATTATTTCTGTTCACATATGAAAAAAACTTGAGGGTTACAGCAATTAAGTAGCTGAAAATTGGAGAATTCCTGTGACTTCACAACTTCATTCCCAGACACTTATTCTTCTCTAGCAACACCTTTGAAGGCCTACGAGACACTGAAATAGACAAATAGAAGTGTAGGAGTCATACTTACCTAAGGATCTTCCTTTCTATGCTTTCAGTTACCCATGATCAACTAAATTTCAACAGTATTAAGTGGAAAATTACACAAATAATTTATGTTTTGAGGACTAGAGATAAGGTTCAGTGTCTAGGAGCACTGGCTTTTCTTCCAGAAGACCCAGGTTCAATTCCCTGCTCCCTCATGGAAGCCCACAACCATCTGTAATTCTGGTCCCAGAAGATGCAATGCCCTCTTCTGGCCTCAGTGAGCAGTGTATGCACATGGTGCACAGTCAGACAGACTCTCACACACATAAAATAAAAATAAATAAAATCTCAAAAAGAGAAAAAGTCATTTGTGTTTTATTACCCAGCTGTGAACCCTCTGAACTACAAGATATATGCATTATGTATTCAGTGTGAAATCATAACACTACTTACCATTATAGGAGTAACCAAATTCTCTCCCACCCACTCCCCAGGAAGGAACCCATTTCTGGTATTGTAAAACTAGTCACAAATCCATGCTGGGTGAGATCCTGAGTCCTACAATGGAATTGAATATTACTGTTTAACTAAATTACCATAGTGTCTTTTAAATATTTACATTTATACCCATAGCCAAATGTTTCTTAAAGAAGCCCCTCTTTCCAGTAAACAGTGGTAAATACAGGGAGTCGTGATTGCATAAGGTACCTAGAATTAGTGACAAATGGTTGTTCAGTCCTGACAAGATATTTATAACATCCCCTCTGTAGAAGAGAAGACAGGACTTGTGTAAGGGCCAGAAGACAGAGAGGAGGGCTATAAAATGTCATCTTCTGGACAAACTCTAGTCATGAGAATCACGAACTCACAGCAGTTGCAGATGCCTGCACTGGACCTGAACAAGACGCAGCCCATCAACAGTCAGACACTGGTGGAGGAAGGGTTCAGGAGGCCCCACCCCTCACTGCTAAACTATTTGCCACTGATAGATACAGGGAGAAAGAGAGTCATTACCTTCAGTTAGATACTGCCAAATGACTCCACCAGACTCCAGTGAATAGTTCCATTGCAGTGTTCACACAAATAACCCTGGTTAAGCTAAATGAGTGGTAAAACAAAATAGAAAATCATGAATCTGGGAAGGAAAACAGTAAGGGGCATTGGTAGGAGTAGGAGAAAGATAAGTGAGTGTGGGGAGAGAGTAATCAGGATATATTATACATGTGTATGCAATTATCAAAGAACAAAAATTATTCCATAAAAACAAATTCATGTTTGATTTAATTACCACATATTGTATTTATTCCCATACATTATTAGCTGTTACTTCTTACTATGTCTAATTTATATATTGAACATTATGATCACTATAGATGTATAAGTAGGAAGGAGATAAAAGAAGGTAGGGATAAGAGTAATCAGAATGAACAAATTTAATTAACTTTTTAAAAGTTTTTAAAAGTAACACAAATTTCTTCCTTAAACTATAAAAAGAAAAAAAACACAATATACAGGACTCAAATTTTTTCAGGCACCCACTGGGATATTTTGAGCATATACCTTATGGATAAGGGAAACTACTATGCTCTTATCAAAGCACTGTTTCATAAAGAGGCTTTTTTATGCCTTTATTTTTCTGATTTCGAGGGAAGGGAATCCTGACACAAATGGGCTAGTAGTTGCTACCAGTCTTAAGTACAGTTTCTGCTAATAAACTACAACAAACCTGGATCCTTAGTATAGAATAAAGTGGTTGACCAGCAATACATAGATCAAGCTAAGTAGTATAGCAGCAGTCTAGCTGCTGGGAAGGGTGTTTTGGTTGAGTAAATTCCTGGCATAGGTCCCTCATGGGTCACATCCTGAGTGTCATGTACTTCAGAAGACAACTTCTCAGAAGTATATGTTAAAAATAAATAAATAAAAGTTCTCCACACTATTTTCTGGATTCCTCTTGGTCTGTCACAGCATCCTATTTTTAACATCACTCAAGGTAGCTTAATATTTAAACCCAATCTCCTTGTCAGAAAACCTCCTTAAACTTTTTAAACTGCAAAGTACAATAAAAAAGGAAAATGGTTGAACCAGGCAATGGTGGCACATGTTTTTAACCCCAGCACTCAGGAGGCAGAGACAGATGGATCTCTGTGAGCTTGAGGCCAGCCTGGTCTACAGAGGGAGTTCCAGGACAGGTTCCAAAGCTACAGAGAAACTGTCTCAAAAAAAACAAAGAAAGAAAACAAAAAAATAAAGGAAATAGCAAGTAGGACAGCAAGATAAGAATAAAGAAGAAAGGGGGTAGAGGCCCAAAAATGTGAGCCTATTTCCATCCTGACAGATGGTCAGGATATACAAACGGACTTCTGCTCCTTTTTTTTTTTTTTTTTGTAATATGAGGTAACCTGGGGAGTGGCTACCTTCAGGATACTTGGTCTAGAATGGCTTCACTGCCTAAACAAGAAAATGCTAATGACTTGATGCCTCAAAGCGTTAAAGCAATTAACTGTTTGAGTTGTCCTTTGTATCATGTTAAATAAGTCTTTTGTTGCCTTCTTCCCCCTTTTGTGTTGGGGTATGAATGCCTATGGAAAATTAAACCTGACAAGTTCAGTATTCACTGAAATGCCCTCCCAGTCCTATTCTATGGTTTCAGTTTTATTATTTTTCACATGTCTTTGTATTCTTTACTTATATTTCTAAATCTCAATGCCCCTACCCTGGCAAGAGATTTTTTTGTTGAGGCTGGTCCCCAACACGGGGGGGGGGCATACTTAACAGAGTAAAGCTAAAAGCAGAAATAAACCAGGAGGAAATGTGATCCAAGAGCACCCTACCTCTGCCTGAGCCTTATTGGTCCAGGTAGGGCTCCAAAATCATCTCTGCACTAGGTCTGTGTCTCTGACATTTGACCTGTTTTGAGGATCCATCTATCCTTCCACCAGCCCAAAGTTCTCAATGTCTCTAAGTAGACTTCAAACCTAATGTCTAAAGTCCAGGCAACATGGCACTTATAATCTTTGCCTTAGAGCTTCGCTGTGGCACTGAAAAGGGAAATATTTGAAATAATACGCTTTCAAATCACTTGATTCTAGGTATTATTATACTTATCCAGATTAAAATTACCCAAATGGTTTTGCTTGAGATGGGTTTTTTGCTTGGTTGTTTGGGGTTTTTGTTGCTTGTTTTTTCAAGACAAGCTTTCTCTGTGTAATAGCCCTAGCTGTCCTGGAAGTAGCTCTTTGTAGAACAGACTGGCCTTGAACTCACAGAGATCCACTTGCCTCTGCCTCCCAAGTGCTGGGATTAAAGGCATGTGCTACCACCACCGGGCAAATTTTGCTTGAGGTGTTAAACAATGAAATTAAATAGTAGAAAGAAATTTTAAGTATATAAGCTAAAGAGGAAACACAATTTATCTTAACTTACTGTTGATATGATTATATACCTGGAAAATCTAAGAGAATTCACTGAAAAACTAGCAGAACATAAGTTAAGCATTAAAATTAATACTCAGAAACAAAGTCATCCTACATACAAACCAAAAGTATAAGCCAACAAAATGGAGGCTAAGACCCTATATACAAGAGTAACAGAGAGGATAAAACACTGTGGAGGTAATTTAACAAATTAAAAAAACTTATATAAAAATAACTTATAAATCATCTCAAAAGACACAAAAATCACCTTGAAAAATTTAACATTATTCCATCAATGTTATTTTTAGTTAGATTTTGTTTGATTGCTTGTTTATTTTGAAGCAGGGCCTTACTATGTAGACCACTCTGGCCTCCAACTCACAAAGATCCATTTGCCTCTGCCTTCCAAATGCTGAGATTAAAGATGTATGCTACCATATCTGGCTATACCATGTTCTTGATTATAAATATACCACTTGTCTTAAAATAGTCTTTAAATTTACCATAATATTCATTTTAAAATATATCACAGATGGGCTGGAAAAATAGCTCAGCAGGTAAAGGGGCTTGCTACTAAGACTGAGGACATGAATTCAATCATCTGAACACATGTGGTGAAAAGAGACATATCCAATCCCACAAATGGTCCTTTGACCTCCACATGTGTTCTGTGGCATGCACATGTATATGAGGACAAACATACATGTACACACACAAAAAGATAATTATTAAAAGGGTTTTTTTAAGGTACTAATGTTTAGCGACTGGAGAGATGGACTCAGTGGTAAAGAGTACTTGCTATTCT
The DNA here is from genome assembly GCA_004026605.1 of Ondatra zibethicus. Classification (NCBI taxonomy): domain Eukaryota; kingdom Metazoa; phylum Chordata; class Mammalia; order Rodentia; family Cricetidae; genus Ondatra; species Ondatra zibethicus. The sequence continues at coordinate 8,946 of PVIU01020511.1, forward strand.
TCTAGAGGACCAAAATTCAGTTTCAAACACCCATGTTGGTTGGTTAACAATTGATTATAATTACAGCACCAGGAGCACCTGCAACCACATGCACATACTCATGCACAATTACACACACACACACACACACACACACAAAGAGTTAATATAATAAAAGTAAATTCTAAAAAGTATCAGTTTTTGATTCTTAACATTTACAGGCTGATTCTAAAGTCTATATGGGAAAAACAGAGCAAGAACAATAAGGAAAAGAACAATTATGGTTTGACTGCAAAAAGCAGAATGGAGAACAGGAAACAAAAGTTGTATTGGTATCTTTAATATATACATATGTATGTATGTATGTATGTATACATGTTGGGTCTATGAAGCATGCAATATACCAAAATGAAATACAAAGTTATGTGTTTAACCCTAAACCTTAAATCAATAAAGTACTAAAAGAACATGTGAGTATATAGTTTATAAATTCAGCATAGTGATTGCTTTATCTTGGTTTTTTTCCATATTCTTTTATTTTTTTCCATTCAAAAAAAATTATATTTCCTCTCCTTCTCCCAGTCCCCTCCCACTCCCTCCCACCCCTCCTCCCTCCCCCTGATTCCTTAAAAGAGGGCATGGTGCCCTGCCCTGTGGGAAGTCCAAGGCCCTCCCCCCTCCATCCCAGCCTAGGAAGGTGTGCATCCAAATAGACTAGGTTCCCAAAAAGATAATACATGCAGAAGAGATAGGTCCTAGTGTCTCTGAATGTGGCTGCCAGTGGGGGCAGATTGAGAAGCTATCTTGATTTTCTTTAAGGGATTGTTGATGTCTCCCAATTTTTTTGTTTGTCTTTTCTTCCATTTCCTTGAGGGAATTTTTCATTTCCTCTTTAAGGGCCTCAAACATTCCCCTAAAGTTATTTTTTAGGTCATTTTCTTCTGCTTCATCTATATTTGGTTTTTCAAGTCTTGCTGGTGGAGGGTCACTGGTGTCATGTTGCTCTTTGTGGTTTTGCCTGTGTTCTTACCTTGTCTTGTCTACCCATCTTTTCCTCTGATTGGTGTAGTTGGGGCTGTCTGTGACTCTGGTGATCAATCTTCCAGGTGCCAATGGATCCAAGGCTCAGATGGCTGCTCCTCGTGGTTCAGTCAGTGCCACGGTTCTAGTTACCCCGTTGGTCACTCTGTGTTCCTGGAGGTCACTCAGCACTCCCAGAGTTTGTTCTGCTCCCTTGGAGTTTGCAGTCTTAGGCCTGCTCTGGCCTAGGTTGCTGACTAGACCTATTTCTGTAAATGTTTCTGGTCTGGATCTGCTCCTGCAGAAGTCCCTGGCTTGGGGTTGGTCCCACAAAGGTCTCTGGCTCCAATCTATACCTTGGAGGTCCCAAACTTTGGTGTGCCCAGATCTGCAGAGGACCTGGCTCAGGCCTACACCCTCAGAAGTCCCAGACTCACACCCAGACCTGCAGAGATTTCTGGTTCCCGCCTACTCCCTCAGAGGTCCCAGACCAATGCCTGGACCTGTAGAGGTCCTGGCTCAGGCTTAGTTCCTCAGAGGTCCCAGACTCATGCCTGGACCCGTAGAGGTCTCTGGCTCTGGCCTATTAAAGGGAGAGGGCCTGCTTTTCACCCCTGGCTAGCTTAGCCCCGAAATAACCACACTGCTTGGCCCATGAGCTCTAGTTTCTTATTGTATATTTCTTATATCTTAATTTAACCCATTTGTATTAATCTGTGTATCGCCACATGACTGTGGCTTACCGGCAAGATTCTAACCAGCGTCTGTCTCAGGCAGGAGATTCATGGCGTCTCTCTCTCTGCCCTTCTTCCCAGCATTTAGTTCCGTCTATTCTGCCTACATAAGTTCTGTCCTATCAACTAGGCCAAGGCAGTTTCTTTATTCAACCAATGAAAGCAATACATAAACAGAAGGACCTCCTACACCACTGGCACACTCCGTCAGTTGCTCCTCTGTACCTGCTCCTATGGAGTTCGCTATCTCAGGTCTGCTCCGACCTAGGTCACTAGCTCAGTCTGTCTTAATATTTTTAATTAAAATATAATTACCTAATTTTCTGCTTCCCTTTCCTCCATCCAAATGCTCCCATATCCCAGCTTTAAATTCATGGCCTCTTTTTCTTTATTACTGCTACATACATGTAAATGTACAAGTATATAAGTACAAATCTGTTGAGCCCATTTGGTGTTGCTTGTAGGTACATGATTTCAGGACTGATTTTTTTTTTGTATTATATAACCAATTAGGGAGCTCTTCCCTAAGGAAGACTAATTATCTCTCTCAACAGTTGTTACTTACCTGTAGTTCTTTGTCTAGGGGTGGGTCATCTCAAGGGCCCTACCCCTTTTAGCATGCATGTTGGTATTGTCATTATTTAGATTTTGTTTAAGCAACCATATTGTTACAGCATCCTGGATGTCATTTGCTTGTCATTTATAAGAGACACAGTTCTCAAAGCAGTTTTCCCGATCCTCTTATGTTTCTGACTTCTTTTCCTCAATTTTCCCTGAACCTTGAGTGCAGGAATTAGGTTGCAATTTTATCACCCGGGTCTAGGCCCTCCACTATCAGCTGTTCTCTGTACTTTGACCATTGTGGTTTTCCATATGCTGAAAAGGTGAGCTTCTTTGATGAAAGGCACAAGCTACATGTACCTATAGGTATAAGGATGACTGATCAGAATGCAGTTAGGAATTATGCTGGAATTAAAGTAGTGGTAGTAAGTTCTACTTCAAGATTCATAACCTCCCTAGCTCCAAATAGTTAGCTAGGTTTCCAGTACCAGGAATTATTTTTCTTCTGTTGAATGGGCCTTAAGATCAATTAGACTGCCGTTGGTTACTGCCAAAATGAGAGTCGCTATTGCACCTTTAAGGATAACTTGCCATGCTGATCATTGTTGTGCTCATAGGCATCATAGCTGGATAGAACTATTGATTGCTTCCCTCCCTTGACAACTTGCATAATACTTTCTCATAATAAAGAAGCTAGAATGCAGGAAAGAGGCTTTCCAGTTATATTCAGGAACCTTTCTGATTAGATCCAGTTTGAGTTCTGTGTCAGAAGTGTGCAGTGTCTTCAGCAATAGGAACTTACCTTCAATCTCTGAGAGGCAACCAAGGTCAACAGCAAAAGCAATAGCCTATGTTGTTTTGAAAGATCATTCTTACCTATGCTGTATCTTGAAGTGGTTATGTTGGTTATGATTTTCTCTGGTCTATTGATATCAGTGTTTCAGATTTTATGTTAAGATTCATTTGAATTTATTTTTGTGTAGGGTAAGAGATAAAAATGTAATTATATTTTTCTGAATGTGGTTATTCAACTTTACCTAGCACCATTTGTCAAGTGCGTTATCTTTTTTCCAATATACATTTTCATACCTTTGTCAAAAAAATTAGATGGCTGTAGCTGTGTTTTTCTTGTGTCTTCCATTCTATTCCATTAGTGTATACGTATACATATATACCTGTATATATGTATGAATATAGTTTGTGTCAGTATCACACTGTCTTTGACACCTATAGCTCTATAGCATATTTTGTGGTCATGTATTAGAGTAATTCTAGCATTGTTGAGAAAATTTGGATTGATATGGTTATTTGTGGCCTTTTGTGTTTCCATACAAATTTTATGATTATTTTTCTAGTTGGCACAGAATCTCATTGGAATTTTGATGGGTTTGAGTTGAATCTGTAAGCTGTTTTCAATAACAGACATTTTTGTAAGATTCTGTCAATATATGAGAATGGAAGGGCTTACATACAGTAGATTCTTTAATTTCTTTTTTAAATGACTCTAAGTTTTCATTGTAAAGGTCTCCCACCTCCTTAGTAGCTTTCGTCCAAGGAGTATTATTTTCTAATCATTATAGATAGAATATCTTTACTAATTTCTTTCTTGGCAAATTTAGTATTGGTATATACAAAGGTTATTCATTTTTGCATGTTGTTTCTATATACTTATATAGCTAACAGTATGTCTTAGTCGGTGTTCTATTGCTGTGAAGAGATACCATGACCATTGCACCCACACTCACACAGGCATTTCTTGTAGGTTTTCCAGAATTATGGAATATAAGCTCCCAATGTATTTCCCAATGATCCTCTAAATTTTACTGGAATCAACTGTAACTTCTTCAGATTTAATCTTACTTCATCCTTATTTTACTTCTTTTGTTAGCTTAACCAAGTGTTTTTGGATCTTTTATATTTTAAAAGAACTACCCCTTTGTTTAATTGATTTTATATATTATTATTATTTACTATTCATTTCATTAATTTATACCCTAACTTAATCACTTCTTGCTATCTACTACATTTAGGCTTGACTTCCTCTTGTTTTCCTAGGACCTTGAGGTGGTGCTTCATTAAATTGTTTGTTTGAGACATCCCTAAAATTTTTTAATGTAAGTACTCTTAGTATAAACTTTCTTCTTAGAACTGCTTTAGCTGTATCTCAGAGGCCTAGTAAATTTTATTGTCATTTTCATTTGATTATTTGTTTTTTTTAAATCCACTCTCCATTTTTTCAATGACATACTGTTCATACAAAATTGTACAGTTCCATTTCCAAGTATTTGCATAGCTTTTGTGAGTTACTCTTGCTGTTGATTACTAGTTTTATTCCCCTATGGTCTGATAAAATACATGGAATTAATTTTTTATTGGTCATATGACAAGCTTTCTTCCCTATAATGTGATCAATGTAGTAAATGTTTCCATGGGCTATTAAGAAGAATATATTCCCTATCTGTTGGATGAAATAGTCTGTAAAAACCATTCAAAACCAATTGATGTGTGGTATGATTTAATGTTAAGCTTTCATGGATGGTTTTTAACTGGAAGATTCGTCTAAAGATGAGAATTAGGCACGAAAGTTTCATACTACTATCATTTCAAGATCTATGAGATCTTTCATTACTTTTACTGTCTGTTTTAGGAAACTGAGAGCTTGATAAAGAAAACTTTTGGTGTATACCTACAACCCATAACAATTATTGATTAATTGTTGCCTTTTTAAAACGGAGCGTCCTTATCTCTTCTGACTAGTTTTGTCTAAAGTCTACCTCATCAGATGTGATAATAGCTATGCCCATCTGTTCATAGCTTCCATTTGCTTAGTAGTTAGATTGCCACCTTCAAGCCTGGTTTTGGATATCTTCGTCAGTGAAGTGCACTTCTTAGAAATAACATTTGGATCACAATTTGTAATCCCGTCAGTTAGGCTGGTGGGTTGAGACAATTTTCATTTATGGTTATTATAGGGGGGATTTTCTATTCACTATGATTTTGCGGGTTGCTTTTCTGGTTAGTTAAGTTTGGGAAAGTGCTTTTCTCCTTCTGTTAATATTGGTGCTTTAGTATATACTGTGTTGGATATGAGGGATTCCTTCTTAACTATTCTATGTTCATCTAGTCCCTTAGTCAGATATATTCTTTACTGTGAATGAGATGATCCTTCTTTTACCACTGTGTACATTATTCCTTTGCATATTTTCTGAAGTGCTGGATTGATTGTCTTGAGTTGCTATAGCTTGTGTTTTATTTTTTTTTTTGAAATGTTCTTATTTCTCCATCAATTTTAAGAGATAGCTTTGTTGGGTATAGTAATTTTCATGACAGTTATTTACTTTCAAAGTTTGAAACATATTGTTCCATGCTCTCTTGGTTTCCAGCATTGTTGACAGGAGATATAATATTAGACGGGTGGTGGTGGCGCACGCCTTTAATCCCAGCACTTGGGAGGCAGAGGCAGGCGGATTTCTGAGTTCGAGGCCAGCCTGGTCTACAAGAGATAGTTCCAGGACAGGCACCAACGCTACAGAGAAACCTTGTCTCAAAAAAAAAGAAATATAATATTATGCTGATATTTCTGCCTTTGAATATGAGTTGCTGTTTTCCTTGTAAGCTTTTAATGTTGTTTGTTTCCTTTGTATTGTTGACATATTAACTATGATATATTTTGAGGGAATACTCTCTAGCTATGTCCATTTAGAGTTCTAAATACCTCATGTACTTGAATGTCCATTTTTTCTCTGAATTGGGAATGTTTTCTGATATACTTTTTTTTGACTGATCACACAGAAGGAGATCAAGAGGATACAAACTGGAAGGGAAGAAGTCAAAGTATATTTGTTTGTAGATGATATGAGAGTATACATAAGTGCTCTTTAAATTTTCATTGGGGAACTCCTACAGCTAATAAACACTTTCAGCAAAGTAGCTGTATACAAGATTAACTCTTGAAAATCAGTAGTCCTCCTATGTAAAAATGGCAAATAGTCTAAGAAATTAGGGAAACAATACCTGTCACAATAGCCTCAAACAATATAAACTATCTTAAGGTAATTCTAACCAAGCAAGTGAAAGACTTGTATGATAAAAACTTAAATACACTAAAAAAAGAAATTAAAGAAGATACCAGAAGATGGAAAGATCTCCCATGTTCATGGATCAGTAGGATTAACACAGTAAAAATAGCCATCATACGAAAAGTAATCTGCAGATCCATTACAATATCCATTCAAAATTCCAACAAAATTCTTCATGGATCTTGGAAAAACAATTTTTGCTTCATATATAAACACACAAAAATGGGCAGGTGCACATAGAAGAATCCAAAGACATCCATATTTATCACGCTGCTCAAAACTGAACTCCAAATGGATCAAAGAACTCAATACTAAATATGATAGAAGAGAAAGTGGGGAATAGCTTCGAAATCATTGGCACAGGAAAAGACTTTCTGAACAGAACACCAATAACTAAAAGGCACTAAAATCAACAATTAATAAATGGGACCTCATTAAACTGAGATGTTTTGTAAGGCAAAGGACACCATCATATGGACAAAACAACAGCCTATAGAATGGGAAAAGATTCTTGCCAAGAACATATTCAATAGAGATCAAATATCCAAAATAGGATCGAACAAGTGACAGCTCGTGCTAGTGAAAATGTGCAGTAAGGGGAAATTGCTCATGGGTGTAAATGACGATAGCACATTCATTTCCCAGTCACCAAGACCCAAACAATCATATAGAAACTATACTAATTACAACACTGTTTGGCCAATGGTTCAGGCATGTTCCTAGCTATCTCTTACATCTTAAATTAACCCGTTTCTATTAATCTATATATAGCTACAAGACTGTGTCTTACCAGTAAGGTTCCAGCATCTTTCTCCTTTGGCAGCTACAAGGCATCTCTCTGGCTCCCCCTTCTTTCCTTCTCTATCTCTGCTTGGATTCCCCACCTGGCTATATTCTGCCTTGCCATAGACCAAAGCAGCTTCTTTATAAAACAATGGTAATAAACATAATCAGAGAATACAGAGGGAATCCCACATTACTTGGGAGTGCAAACTTGTAATGATCACTATGGAAAACACTGTGGTTGTAGAAGATGGGACTCTATCCACCCCAAGATCCAGCTATACCACTCAGGTATATACATAAAGAATGATTCATCCTACTACAAAGACACTTGTTTAACCATTTTCATTCCTGTTCTATTCATAATATCCAGAAACTGGGAACAACCCAGATATCTGTTCATAAATAAATAAAGAAAATGTGATAAATTCACACAATGGAGTATTATTCAGTCATTAAAAAATAATGAAATTAGCAGCTAAATGGATGGAATGAAAAAAATATCATCATAAGTGATGCATCCCAGACCCAGAAAAATACAATTATGGTATGTATTCACTTATATGAGGATATTAGCTGTTGAGTCAATGTGATAACCAATCTAAATTCCATAGAACAAAAGAAGTTAGGTATAGAGTAAGAAACTGGGGGAATAGACAGACAGAGATAGAGATATCACTGAGTTTACAATTAAAATGGTTTAAGTGGGTACCGGGAAGATGGCTATGTAGCTTCAGTGCTTGCTGCAGGAGAACAAGAACATTAATTTGGATCTCCACACTCCTCCTCCAAAAATGGTAGCACATTTTTGTAATCCTAGCACTTAAGAAGTAGAGGCAAGAGGATCATTAATTCAAAGTCATCCTCAGCTACATATCAAGTTCAAGGTCATTCTATGCTACTTGCTACCCTGGCTCAAAAGAACCTAAATTGTGCTGCCTGCTGGTTCACAACTGCAATCTCAGCACTTTGGAAGCAGAAGGATTTATTGCAAGCTTGAGGACAGCCTTATCTATGCAGTGAGTTCTAGGTCATCCAAGGTTACACAGTGAGGCATTCTCAAATTTTAAAAAAAAAAATCTAATCAAGTCATAACTTTGGTTGACTTGTTCTACTTTTGTTCAGTGTATATTAGCTTATCTTCAGAATTTTCTACCTTTTGAACACTTTTACCAGTGATTCATTCTGAATTCTCAAAGGTTCTTCCTCAGTAAGTTTTATATTTGAACACATTTTAAGATACTGCATTGAACTAGCTGCATGAAGTCTATACTGCATATAAAATCCCAAGCCTTTGTTATCTTGCTGTTATCAAAATTGTAACATGCAGAGAAATAAAGAATTCATACAAGTACATAAGAGATCAATGTCTACTAAAAAAAACTTTTTAAGAACTTTGAACCTGAAAATAGTGCCTATAATATTCCTGAAAACTGAAAACATTGTTCTTCTGTATTTTACTCAAGTGCTAATTTTCTAACTCCTCTATGACCCTGATGTCAACTAAAAGACTACACTAAAACACTAATAAAATGAAATAAATGACTTTTATATCATCTTCAACCACTACGAGTATAACTTTTGAGAAGGAATTACCAACCTGGATGGTAAGAAGAGAAAGAGGGAATTTTTGTGCAAGCATTAAGGATGTTTCAACCCACAAATTGCTCAGTTTCCTTGTGTAAAATAAATATATAATACTTTCCCTGCCTACTTCACAATGGAGTTAAGAATCAGCTAAGGAAGTAAGTTTTGAAAACTGTAAATTATTTTAACCTTTATGTGAGTGTATGATGTTCACATGTGTGTTAATGTTCATGTATGACATGGCACAATATGCATATAGAAGTCAAAAACCAACCTTGTGTGTTGGTCCTCATCTTCCACCTTATCTGAGGCAAGATCTCTTATTGTACACTGTGTATGCTAGGCTAGATTTCCCACAAGCTTTGGCAGTATCTACACTTCCATCTTACCAGAGGAGTACAGAGATTATAGGCATAAACTACTACACCCAGCTTTACAGGAGTTCTGTAGATCCAAACACAGATCCTCATGTTTATATGGCAAGCACATTATCCACTGAGACATCTCTTCATCCTAAAACCTCTAAAATATTCGGCAACATAATGCTGACATTATATTAACTTTAGAATGAGATGCAGTTTATTCCAGACAGAGACAAGGAAATTAGCCATTAACAAAATGTTTGCATTAAAGAGTCAATCTTCCTTAAGAAACTGCATTCATACCTCAGTAAATACATTAAAGTCTAAGGCAATGGTTATTAAGGTGGTAAAAACAGAACCATATGTCTGGACCAATCCTCAAGCATATTTGAAAATTTCACCATAGTCAACAAGGTTTGATTTGGAAATATTTGAAAAGAGTTTTTAATGTATCCAATAGATAAGAGGAGAGGCACACAATTTTCTAGAAATAAAATTAAAACCTTCATTTTTAAAATGTGAGAAATAATAAAGATCTCAAAAAGTTGTAAGTTGTATATAATCTAGTATCTTGTAAACTACACACTGTTCTGAGTTCAAACAGCTAATACCTAATGGTATCTTTTTCCTTGCTGAAAACTGTCTCAAAGATCATGCTCATTGGGAGTGTGAACATTTCAATTGGAAGAAATTTATTCTACCTGAGCCTAAAAGCCTTGAATAATCCATTAAATAATTGTGTATCATTGGCTTTATCAATGTTTCATTCTGAAACCAAGATAAGGTCCTTGTTCTTTCCCTCTCTTTCAAAGACAGAAGCAACAAGATTCCACTTTTTCTGATAGCATGGGATAGGGAGGTTAGGATATACCTACTATTAAGAAGTCTTCTAGAATAGTAATGTTGACATTGAAAATCAAAGTTCAACTTTTCAAGAAAAAAATCCACAGGTTCTACTAAGGAAGCACAGAATACAATCTAAGAAATTTAGAAGTCACGTTACTCTGCCATGAAAGATAAATAAAAAAGGGGTTGAACACCCAAATTAGGCATTCCACTGAATCTCCAGTTTGGTTATAAAAATCAAATAAATTTACTTCAAGATTCTCAGGGTTAAAACATTTACTCTTAAGCAAGTCTGAACCTGAAATTGTATTGTTGAAAACAGACTTTAAATGTACTAAGTATATTCAGAAAACTAAACAGAAAAATAACAACACTAATTGGGCTGACCCTCCTGCCTCTAGAAAGTAAAGATATATGTTTGACAGGTAATTAAATGCATATTCTAAAATGAGAGTGAAATCAACAGAGAAACTCTGCAGAATACTAATGGCAGAGTAGTTTCTCTCACCTTATTTTGACTTCCACATAATTCTTCCTGCTAAAGCACCATTAAAATGGACATCTGGACCACTACCAGAAGAGCTACTCTTTATAATTAATGTATATTTTGTATGATGAGGCAATATTATATTGAAAAACCATGGGGCTTAACAATGAGTGGACATAGGCCCAAATTCTGACTTTGTCAATTAGCAGTTCATAAAGCTGAGTTATTTAATCTCCCCAAGCTTTAGGGTTTTCCTTCATAAAATAAGGACAGCAATATCTTTTATGTAAAACTGTTAGAATAGGAAAAATTCTAATTGTTTATATAGCTCATTTACAGTGTCAGAAGCATAGTATAGTCATAATAAAAGTTTGCAGATAGATATGTGTGTGTGTGTCAATCTCAGAAGACACCCTGAAAAAGAATACCATCATTGCAATGATAATAGCTATTATTTTCCTGAAAATGATATAGTTAACTTCTATTGGGACTATTTTTAGTGCTAACAGCTTTCAAACACATATGTAACTTTTGCTCTTAGCACTGAGGCCCATCCACAAGCACAGTTAATCCATGTCAGTCTTCTCTTTAAAAAGGTTGTAATGGCATCAGACATTGAAGATTTTGATTGGATTAACTCAAAGAATTTCCCCCCTGCTGTGATTCTGATTGGTAGAGTGGGAAAAATAAACCAGATATATGTGAGTTAACCTAAAAAAAAAACCTCATTTTCCAACAAAAACAAAGGGACAGTAGGATTTGCAAATAAAATAGAAGAGGAATGTTGTGTTACATTCACCATTTAAAGATTCAGAGAATGCAAATGTTATTTTAACTCTGAAAATCATCATAAAATAAAGATACATTAAAAAAGGAAATCTACAAAAAAAACTGCCCAAATAATTATAGAAAATTTAGAGATTTATTGAGCATTATAGGCCAATGAATAAGTCTGCTTGGGTTTAACAACAATAAAAAAAAAAGTATGGCCTATTTGTGGTGATTTCCTTCAGTTTGAACATGGACAAATTTTCTTTCCACTAAGAATGGATTCTTTTATTCTCAGTTTCATTCAAGTAATAGTGGACTCAACTTTTCCTTAGTATTGTGAGATAGCATGCTGTGGAAATGGCTTCAAATAATGAGCACTGGGAGGGTGGCTGAAATGCTGCTCATGTTTACACTGGCACAAACAAAAGCGTCAGCACACCAGCAGCATTCTGTTCATCGGCTGATTTTCTCCGATATGGTTCCTGCCGAGACACAATAACAAGGGAAAATAACAAAAAGTCAGCTAAAAGATCCGTTATGGGGATGGTGAGCAGCGCCTTTTTAAAATAAGATTGGAATATGTTCGTATAGTGCTGAAATTTAGCCAGACTCCTCAAAATAATTCATAAAGATGAAGTTGCAAGTCTATTGAAAATATTCCCATAGGGAACTCTACTGGTGTGCAAATGTCAAATAATAGAGTTCAGTCTAAAGGAGATGCTGTTTGTCGGTGCTATCTGTCCTTACTAAGTACCTTCCTCTAGGGTAATCTTAGAGGAAGCTATAGTAGGTCATGGGGCCATAAATTGACACAACTTATAATAAATATATGTGTATAACATGAATTCGGTCATTTCAGGACCCGTGTATGTCATGACCAATTCCTCTTTAGTGAAACAGTCACAATTTCTGATTAATTTATGAGACTTCTTGTCAGTAGATTCAAGTCAATCTCATATCTAGAGCTGAACTCTCCATCTGAAAGAGCAATAATTCTGTATGCTCCTTTATCGAGGATTAAAGTTCTATAACCTGTAGAAAAGGGAAAAGAAAGACCGAATCTGGGATTTTCTTAATCAGTCATAGTGACTTTTAAGTCTATAAATCATTTTGTAGCCCAAACTCAACATCAGTTACCATAATTGAAGGCACAGCAGATTTTGTAGTTATTTGTTCTGACATCATAGCAATTAATCAATAGCTGTCACTAGTACTGATACAGACATAACAACAACAACAACAACAACAAAAACCTAGGCATAGGGAGATGGCTGGCCTTACCCCTCAAATTGTTAGGTGATGGAATAAAAGTGAAAGCAACACAAGATGCCATGTAATGAATTTAATGACACTCAAATAGCTTGGTCTCTGCTGGATGCCACTGGCCTCACTCTAAACATCCTATTCATGCTACTCACAATACCAGTAGCATCACTTTTACTGACAATTTTCAATTTGCCCTGACTCTGGACCAATTCTACCATCAAATCACTCTAACTGAGAGTTGGAACAAAGGTAAGTCGGTGGCTTAAAGTAGCAAGTGATTTTTATTTATATGTTCTTCTTCCTGTACCATCATGGCTTTCTCCTCCATACTAAATACTTCCTATCCACCTTTCTACTATATATGTAGTAGGCATAGAAAAGATGAAAGAGAAATAAAACACTAAGAAAGAGAAAAATCTAAGAATTGGTGGTCAATAACACCCAATACAGATTCTGATCTGTAGTATCATTCCTTCAAAGACCCAGAAATAAATTTGTCAGTAAAACACCACTGTAGAATAGTCTTGACTTTACTCGACATTATTTAAATTCATACATTCCTAGAGAGGAAAGCAATGAGACCCAAAGGAATTGAAGTTTAGTAAGAATGAGTGGGTTAACATGCAAACTTTCCATTACAACTGATAGGACTCTAATACAATATGGCTCAAATGAAGAAAACGAGTTTTTTTAAATATTTTAACTCATATTCCATGGAGATTATAGCTTCAGGAGTGGTCTGAACTGGGGACTGAAACAATGTCCTGAAGATTCCCTTTCTCCCTCATTCTCCATTTTTCATTTCTGTTTTCCTCTGGAGATCCTCTCCTATCCTTCAATCTACCAGGACATATTTCCCAGCAGGAGAAAAATAAAGCTTCACCTTCTCAATATTTGCAACGAAATATGAAAGTGTGCATGTTCTATTCATCATGGCAAGGTCACATACAATTCCCCATCACAAAGGAAAGTATAGAGAAACATGGTCTGAGAGTTTTTCAAAGGAAAATTGAAGTGCTATGACCTCAACAGAAAGGAAGAGGCACACATCAGAACAAAACAAAAAATATCCACAATGGAAGACTACATATTTAAGGGGAAAATTCATCTAGACACACAGAATTTTGTTAAAATAACAGAAAACGCTATGCCTTCCAGTGTCTCTTTTCTTTCGTTAGCTAACAGTCTTCTACAGTTTTATCTGATGTGCGGCTGGCTACCTAACAGCTAGGTGTAGCTGTTTGACAAAGATTGGACTGACAGATATTTAAAAAAGTCATGTGCAACTCTCAATTCATCTCAAAATAAAGACATTTCTATGGATAGTTTCTATCTCTCTTCTCACTGAGTAATAGCCACAACTATATCTGCCTCCTTGGACCAAGATCTAGAAGCCACATATTGAAGACAGCGAAGTTCATCCAATAACCTGAATCTCAGAACACCTGGTGCTTTCCTTTCACACTGATGTGACAAAATGCCCTGATAAAGATCAAGTTACGAAAGGAAGTGCTTCATTTCTATCACAGTTCAAGGGTACAGTCTGTTGTGGTGAGGAAGTCTTGATGTTTAGGATTTTGAGGTAGATGATCTCATCATATCAAAAGTCAGGAAGCAGAGAATGATGAATACTGGTGAACAAATGCTGGCTCCATCTTTTTATGGAGTCCAGGACCCAAGGCCAAGGAATGGTGCTGGCCACTTTTAGGATGGCTCTTTCACCTCAATTAGACTGTACAAAATAATCTCTAAAAGGCAAGAGGATAACGAAATCATGATAATTTCACATTGCTGTGTCTGGAGCTTTGTCTCTTAGGTGAGTCCAGATCTTGTCAAATTAACAGTCAATACTATCCACCCTACCTGGTGAAACAGAAATGTTCTTTTTTCAATCTAAATTACCTTTGGATTTTATCTGAGAGAGAAATGAACATGTTATATCTATCTTCTGTCTTATTTAAGGTACTATATTTCAGGATGTTCATTTTTTGTTCCACCTGTACCCTAAATAATCATTAAAAGATTCAATATGAACAATTATAGAGGAAATTAATACAAACGTGTTAAAATAATGGAACTACATACTGCTTTCTGAGTTAATATATAGTATGTGTAACTACAATATTGGGATATATAATGACAATATCTCTCTTAGTCTAAGACTCGGTGTTCAATCCTAAAAATAACATACCCCACCACTACCAGACTCGGGGAACATTATAGAAAAGGAGGTAGAAAGAATATTTGAGCCAACAATGAGGAGGAGCACAGTGAAATGCTGTCTCTTGAACATAGTATGGTTATTACAATCATAATCTCACAGTACATGAGGTTCCCCCCACAAGACCTATACAAGATCAAGTCAGCCAAAATTCCAGCATGGTTATGGTAAGTAATTTCCATATCCCCACTTCATACTGAGAAGCTATTGGCAGTGAAAAATTGTGGAGGAGGGATAATCATTCTTTACGGATTCTATAGCCACTGGTAGGTTTTTCTATGTTCTAATGGATGGCCCCATACCCATTCACATATGGGCATCTCTAACTGAACTTAGTGGGTTATAAAACAAGATGTGACTCTGGGAGGAGAGCATGTTGGGGAAAATATGGGGTGAGGTAAAGGAGAAAATCAGGAGTAGATATGACCATATTTCATTGTATACATGAATGAGATTTTCAAAAAATGAATTTTCAAAAAAATAGAAAATAAATTAAACAAAACATCTCTCTTATAGTAGATTCTTACACAAGTAACAGAATAATGGCTATTCTTGGCTAACAAAATTAGACATTATTTTTATTCTGTCTTCTTATTTTTATTCATTATAAGTTAGGCTGAGCTCCAGGAGTCCAGTTGAAGAGACGGAGGAAGGATTATATGAGCAAGAGAGGTCAAGATCATGATGGGGAAACCCACAGAAGCAGCTGACCCCAGGTCATGGGAGCTCATGGACTCTAGACCGATAACTGTGGAGCCTGCATGGGACCTAACTAGGCCCTCTACACATGGACAGCAGTTATGTAGCTTGGTCTGTATGAAGGAACCCTGGCAGTGAGACCAGGATATACCCCTAGTGCATGAGCTGGCTTTTTGGAACCCATTCCGTATGGTGGGATGCCTTGCTCAGCCTTGATGCATGGGAGTGGCTTGGTCCTGCCTCAGTGTAATAGGCTTTGTTGACTATCATTGAAAGCCTTACCCTTTCAATGGAGGAGTGGATGGGGAGTGATTTGGAGGGGAGGTGTGGGAGCAGGAGGAGGAGAAGGAGGGGGAACTGTGGTTGGCATGAAAATGAATAAAAATTTAAATAAAAAGTAAATAAGTTTTCTAAAATTAAATTATGTTTGAAGTAAAACAGGAACTTTTATCAATCTTATAAAACAGAAGGAAATGGATTTTACAATGGAATTCTCTTTAGAAAATTAAGGTGGCATAGTAATGGTCAGCAAACAAACATATGAACTTAGATGTCATGATAGACAGCAAAAAATACAAGGGCAAATTTTGCCGATTTTGACATCTAAGTTCCCTTCGTAATGTGACCTTGCAGCTATCCCCATCAAAAACTTCAAGTCTTTGAAGAAATAAATTGAGGAAGATATCAAAAGATGGAAAGATCGCCTATGCTCATGGATCAGTAGAATCAACGTAGTAAAAATGGCCATCTTACCAAAAGCAATCTACAGATTCAACACAATCCGTATCAAAATTCCAACAAAATTTTTTACAGACCTTGAAAGGACAACTCAACTCCATAAGGAAAAATTAAAAACCCAGGATAGCTAAAACAACCTTGAACAGTAAAAAAAAAACTTCCAGAGGTCTCACCATCCCAGATTTTAAGCTCTACTACAAAGCTATAGTAATAAAAACAGCATGGTATTGGCATAAAAACAGAAATGTTAATCAATAAAATTGAATCAAAGACTCAAATGTGTATCCACACACATATGAACACCTGATTTTTGATTTTTAAAAAAGTCAGAAATACATACTGGAAAAAGAATGCATCTTCAACAAATGGTGCTAGTCTAACTGGATGTCTGCATGTAGAAGGATGCAAATAGATCCAGGTTTATCACCCTGCCCAAAACTCAAGTCTAAGTGGCTCAATGACCACAATATAAATCCAGATACACTGAAGTTGATAGAAGAGGAAGTGGGGAATAGCCTTGAACACATTGGGACAGAAGACAACTTCCTGAACAGAACACTGATAGCACAGACAGTAAGTTACTAAATGAGACCTTCTGAAACTGAAAAGTTTCTGTAAGGCAAAGGACACTGTCAATAAGACAAAACAACAGCCTGCAGAATGTGAAAAGTTCTTCATCAACTCCACATCAGATGGGGGCTAATTTCCAAAATATATAAAGAACTCAAAAAATAGGTATTAAGAATACAAATAATCCAATTTTTAAAAATGGGGTACAGATCTAAACAGAGAATCCTCAAAAGAGGAAACCCAAATAGCTGAGAAACACATTTTAAAATGTTCAACATCCTTAGCCATCAGGGAAATACAAATCAAAAAGATGAATTTGAGATTTCATCTTACAACAGTCAAAATGGCTAAGATCAATAACACAAGAGACAGCTCATGCTGGCAAGGATGTGGAGCAAGAAGAACCCTCCTCCACTACTGGTAGGAATGCAAATTTGTACAATCGCTATGGAAATCAATACAGAAATTCCTCAGAAAACTGAGAAGCGATCTACCTCAAGACCCAGATATACCACTCTTGGGCATATACCCGAAGGATGCTCAATCATACCACAAGGACACTTGCTCAGCTATGGTCACAGCAGCTTCATTTGTAATAGCCATCAACTTGAAACAATCAAGATGTCACTCAACAAAAGAATAGATAAAGAAGATCTGGTACATTTATACAATTGAGTATTACTCAGTTGTTTAAAACAACATCATGAAATTTGCAGACAAATGGATGGAACCTGAAAAAATTCATCCTGAATGAGGTAACTCAGACCCAAAAAGGCAAATATGGTATGTACTCACTTATTGGTAGATATTAACTGTTAAGTAAACGATAATCACATTAGAATCCACACACCCAGAAAGCCTAGGTAACGAGGGGGGCTCTAAGGGGGACACATGGATCTCCTAGGAAAGAGGAAATAGAATAAATTTTTCAGGTGGACTGAGGGCAGATGGGGATGGGAGAAGGAGGGATGAGGAGGGGAGATGGAGAAAGAGAGAGTACTGGGTGGGATGACTAGAACTGGAGGGCATTGGGGGGTGGAATCCTAGTGCAGTGGAACTTCCCCAGAATCTACAGGAGTGACCCTAACAAGGACTCCTAATAACAGGATTTGGAGCCTGAAGCAGCCATCCTCTGTAACCAGGCAAGGCTTACAGAGGTGGGACTGGGACACCAACCAAACCCTAAAACTTTTGACCTATAAACTATCTCACCTTCAAGATTTACTAGGACAATGGAGGCACAGAACTTGTGAGAAACCAACCAATGACTGATCTAACTTGAGGCGCACACCACGAGAGGGAGCCCATCCCTGACAATGTCTGGATGACCAGGATTGGAGGCTGCATAGTCCAGAGATATATGATAGAAAAAAATCACTAAAATGATTCCTAATGATACCTTTATATACTCATAGATTGGTGTCTAACCCAATCATCATCAAAGAAGCTTCTTCTCACAGATGATGAGAGCAGATGCAGAGACCAACAGCCAAACCTTAGGTAGACAGAGAGCCCAAATTGGAGATCTCCATCTCCATCAGGTCCTTCCCCTTGGTGCTCAGGTAAGCCCATGGAAGAGAGAGAAGAAGAAATGTAGACGTCACAGAGATGGAGGATATTAGGAGGATATCATGAAGTGGCAATTATGGAGCCTGCATGGGTCTGTGCTAGGTCCTCTACATATATGTTATGGTTGTTAGCCTGGTGTTTTTGTAGGACTCCTAACAGTAGGAGTCAGGGTATCGCTGATTCTTTCATCTGCTCTTAGGATGCTTTTACTCCTACTAGGTTGCCTTGTCCAGTCTGAATATGAGGGTGTGTGCTTAATCTTATTGTATCTTATTATATAATGTTCAGTGGATATCCTTTGGAGGCCTGATCTTTTCTGAAAGGAAATAGAGGAAGAGTGGATGTAGGGGATAAGGGAAGGTGGGAAGAGGAGAGGAGTGGTGGAAGGGGAAACTACTGTTGGGATGTATTGAAAATAAAATACAATAAATTTTAAAGTGAAATCTATCTCTTGACCTCTTGAAATTGGAGCTTGTCCAACTGACTTGCTTTGACAATACGACAATAGCAAAGATGATGTGAGCTGAAGATTGAAATGTACTGGCACATTGGAGTTTGCTCTTTATCAGTGCTCTTGGGAACCTCAAACATACAAACATTGGAACCAGTAAGAAGATTCAATGGGTAAAAATGCTTGCTGTCAAAACCGATGACCTACACTTGATCCCCTGGACCACATACACACACACACACACAAATATACGCATGTGGAGTGCTTAAAAACACATGTGAAAAAGGCTAAGTCAGCTTACTAAATTATAATATTTGTCCAAGTCTTCTCTGTTATCCCAACTAACATCAATCAAACCATCAAATATAAGGAATGAAATATATGCTGTGCTGGCCTAGACTACTATAACTCATGTAAGTGTGAGACATAATGAAACTGTATTACAGGAGATAGGTATGGATTTTATTAAATACAGACCATCCTGTAGTTTAATCAATTAAATAGTAAAGTATATTTTGTATAGATATTATTGGTAAAAACAACAAATTTACCAGTACACACTCACACACTCACTCACACACACCCCCACACACATGCGCACACACACACACACACACACAACACGCACACCTGTTTTAATTCATTTGACCTAAATCACAGGAAAGAAACTAATTAAAACAAAATTAGAAGTTGAAATCAATACAGAAATATAATAATAATAAATAAAATATTTTAAAAGTTATGAAGAAACAACTTTATGAATTCAAGAGATACATGAAGCATATTTAAACCTTGCTCTACAGCTGACGAAACAAGGATGGAAAGGTGAGCGTCTTTCTTATGTTTTACAAGCCTTACACCAACTCTTTAAAAAAAAGTTCCACTGCACTGTGAATGCTTCTTGATTCTAACCTCCAATCATATGGCAATTTCAAAACCTTGGGGAAATTGAGTTTAGGAATTTAAATCAAAAAAACAGCCTGACACTTAGTAAGAGTTCAACATATGAAAATCACAAAGAACTAAATGATGTAATGAGCTCACAGCTAGTCCAAGGAGCTCTCTGTAAACATGGGCTCAATTCCAAAATTGCACCCTTATGCTCTTCCTCTGAAATACAGCAAAAAAAAAAAAAACTAAAGTAGACACAATTTTGGAAGTGGGGAGGATAGATGCATTCTTATTGGCAATCAGAGATAAAAAGAACTTTGTTAAAGCCTTAGATTTCTTTTCTGTGCCAAGCACTCCTAATGGAAAAAAATATGCACAGCTGAGATGAAAATCCTCTAGAATTATGCATTCAGTTTATTGCTATAAACCAACCACCTCAAAACTCAGTGACTTAAAACAACAACAATTTATCACTTCACGTAATTCTATACATTGACTATGTAGTTCTGCTGCCAATCTCTATAGGACTGATATTTGACTAGCTGCACAGCTATGGACTGGTTCAGCCAGATCACATGGAGTAGCTAACTTGTCTCTCCTTGCGACTCTTCAGCTAAGCCCTCCTTATACAATGATAGTCCAGGGCAACATGTGAAGAGAATGGTGGCTCCAGAGTCCCCATGCTACATTCTATTAGTCAAGGAAAGTTATATGGGTAACTCATAGTCAACTTTTTGATGAAAAAAAAAACAAAAATTCTGTGCCACCCTTTTCTTTTTTATGAAGACACGTATTGCATACAATTTCAAATAAAAAGTCTTGAAACCATATATCATTAGCCAAATTTCCTGCTTATACAGCTGTTTTCCTTGCCTGTCTAGTCCAGTGACATTTTTCCAACTGTCATCAAATAATCACAGATGAGGGCTCTTTACTGGCTACAGAGCTCTAACAAAACACAATAATACAAACTATCTCTCAAATGATAAGAATGGCTCTCCCTGAGTCAGTCAACAACCACTACAACAGCCCAGAATTTCACATTCATCTCCCCTTAATTCTCGCATTACTCCACCCCTTCAACCTACCGATACCAACTCTTATTTGTGTTCAGCTGTCCAGTTTTCTAATAGCTGGAATGAGAAGCCTTGGGAATGGTACAACTAAATATTTCAGCTGCACCTAACTCATGTTTGTATTCTATAGAAGCATTGTATTTGCCTTACTGTGATTGTCAAGGGTCAATAACCTTCTTGAACAAGATGCTTCTTCATCCCAAGATGTTTCCAATCTCAGCATCATCAATAAAAATATAACCAAAAAAAGTGTTAAGAGGTTTTCAACCTACAAGATTTGATATTTGAATCTCAAAAAGGGTAGTCTTTTATTTTAAGTAGAAAATCTTTAGGTGAAGATCTTTTATTCATGAATTATAGGCAGAAAGCTCAGGTATAAAAACTGATAGCTATGACTTTTTTGCTTTGGTTTTAGTTTGGGGGACGTTTAGTTTGGTTTGTAGATTTTTGGTCCTGAGATTGTCTTTCTAGATAGTCCAGGCTGGCCTTAAAGTTAACATGCCTCTGTCTCAGCGTCCTAGCTGTTGGGGTTATAAGTGTGTATTACCATATTCTACCCTAAATGGAAGACTTACTCACACATCACACCATATAAGTAACTAAAATACAGCAAGCATCTATAGTGTTTACTAAGTACCAAGTGCCATTCTAAGTATTTTACACGACTTGAGTCATTTGATACTATTTTCAGATGAGCAGACTAATGTACGAAATAGCTATAACAAAAATCAACATTAGATACTAAGTAGCAGAGCCAGTTTTTGAACCAAAGCATCCCTGTCTTCAGGATCTAAATCCCTAATCACAGAGTCCTACAGAAGACTAGGGAGACATGAGAAGATATTTATGAAGAAAACTTAATATCATGAACAGGTTAAGGATTCTTGGAAATAAAGATACATAAAAGTATACTAGACAAGGTTTGTGAATAGACAATCCACAGAGAAAAAACTATAAAATGATCTTCAAAACATGAGAGCAATTGACTTCTAGCCAGTGTAGCAAAAACAAAGGGAATGATCATGTCTATTGCTATTATGTCCTTGCTTGTTGAAGGATAAATTGGTTATAAACTCTTCCAAAGTGATTTGAATATGTACCTATATTCAACTATAAGTATTTAAATATGTATACTGTTCAAGCCAACCATTTTACTTGTAGTAAATTTCCTATAAAAATAATCAGATAAACCAGGCGGTGGTGGTGCACGCCTTTAATCCCAGCACTCAGGAGGCCGAGGCAGGTGGATCTCTGTGAGTTTGAGGCCAACCTGGTCTACAAGAGCTAGTTCCAGGACAGGCTCCAAAGCTACAGTGAAACCCTGTCTCGAAGAACCAAATAATAATAATAATAATAATAATAATAATCAGATAAGGGGTGGGTGTGGTGCTGGTGAGCACTTTTAATCCCAATACTCAGGAAGCACAAGCAGGCAGATCTTCTATAAATTCAAGGCCGGCCTGGGCTACATACCAAGTTCCAGGAAGCCAGATCTACACAGTGAGAGCCATCTCAAAAAACAAACAACTAAACAAAATGAGAAAGAATCAGATAAGAACTTATAGCTGTAGGCTAATGAAACTTATTAAGCCATTGTTTATAGCATTTGCCAAAATATGACAAAATAAAAGACATATATATTTCCACTTAATGACATAGAAAAAGATACTGTTAAAGAAAACAGTAGGTTTATAAAACTGTATAAGTAGTATAATTCCAATTATAAAATTTACATATATATTATATATGCTTGCACATTAAATACCCTCTATGGGTTTTTAGAAAGTTTTTAAACTTTTATAAATGCCATATTTCAGTTTCCATATTACTTTTCATATAATCATGTATCACTTTTCTAATCATGTAAAACACCAATAGCCTCTTTTCTAGAAGTTTAGAGAACTGAAACTTTTCTTATATAACATGATTCCTTCAAAGAAAATCTTAGCAAGGAGACTTTCTGCTCCCTATCTCAGTAAACACATGACTGATTTTGATAGAAATATGGGGAGCACATTAACTGTCACACAGTAAGGGCTGCTTGCTAGTCTGATCATTGGGGTCGTGACTCCATGACCTCTACTACCATATCTCTTACTCGGTCTGCCTTCTAATCACCAGTCATCTGAGAGCTGAAAATAAACATAGATATGACAAATCACAGCTGCCCAGACAGAGCTCATCAGCCAATCCAATTCAGGAGATAAAATCAGCCCAGTAATATATACTTTAAAATGGGTTTGGAGGGAGACAATGAGAGCCCAAGAAAATTCACTCCATAAGTACAGGCAATTAGCAGTCACCACATTGCAGGCCTTCTTAAGCAAAGATGTCACATGCCTAGAGCCAGGGACAGTGAGAAGCTGCAGAATCTCTTCACCTGCTGACTGATGAAAATGACTGACGCTGGGGCGCCAGCTGAAAAATCAATTCTTCACATCTACCAGGCAGCTGCCCCCTACACAGCAAGCAGCAGCAGGTCGCAGGAAGGGGAGATTGTTGTGGTTTGTTGTTAACATGCACTATCCATTTCTCTGGACTTGGAGCTCAACAACAACGAAATCAATAGGCTGCTCCAAACCGAAAAAAAAAAAAAAAGGTTGAGCACCACCTAACAATGCTGCCGTGTACTAATGGCAAGCAGTCCTTATCTCACCACCACTCTCTTCCATCTTAGATGCCTAGTATATCTCTTAATGCAATAAGAACCCAAAGGTTTGGGACATTCCTAATTACTAGATAACTTCTACTAAAAAAAATAATAATGTACTATAATCAACTCATTAGCTGTTTTTCGTTATTTCATTTCATCCACGTCCTCTCAGTGTTTTATGTCCTGGTGGCTCAAAAAGCCCTCTTTATATATGTAAGGATGCCTTTTTAAACAAACATGATAAGGTTGAGATACTCCTAAAACACATGATCAAAGAAATACAAATCTTATTCAGTCAGATTATTTATGTTTGGAGTGTATTTCAGAAAAAAAAATGTTTATTTGTATGGTTCTAATGTCTGCTGTACTTATAAATGAAACACCTAATATTATACCCTTGTGGGAAAACGTTGGGATGCAAAATACTACAGACATTTTATAAAACCATTTGGCAGTTTCGCATAGATATAACCTCACCTTTGGCATCCCGCTCCCAGATGAAATGAAAATTAATGTTCACACAAAAACCTGAGCATGGCTGATGACAGTAGCTTTATTCATAATATCTCCAAAGTGTAGATAACTAAATTTTTCCTTGCTGGTGAATGGGGGAATGGATAAAATATTGTGCATAAGAAAATTGGTCAGAAATAACTAGAAAAAAAGCTCCCGATACAAACAAATGGATGGATAAATCTATTTATTAGACCAGCGGTTCTAATATAGGGGTTGTAACACCTTTGGCAAACCTCTATCTCCAAATGTATTTACATTATAATTAGTAACAATAGCAAAATTACATTTATGAAGTAGCAACAAAAATAATGTTATGGTTGGGAGTCGCCACACCGTGAGAAACTGTATTAAAGTGAAAGGTTGAGAACCACTGTACTAGCCTAAGGGACGAAATGTAGACTCAAAAGATATATACTGTATGATTACATTTACATAACATTCTTGCTAAGAACGGAAAAGAGACTATTGCTTAACAGGCAGTGTAGGCTTGCGGGGAAGGAGGTAGAGCACAAATGGGCAGCTGGCCGGAATTATTTAAAACAAATAACACTTTTGTCTTTTATTGTGGTGGAAGCTTATGAATGTTGTGTGTTTGTGAAACTCCACAGAGATAGAACCTAGAAAAGCAAATTTTGCTATATGTAAAGTATGCTTCAGTTTTCTTAATTGAAAACAACAAAAAAAAACTAAGGTAGATAAAAGAACTCCAGGAATGCTCACTTTGGCAGCAGCATATACTAAAATTGGAAAGATTACATAGATTAGCATGGTCCTTGTGCAAGCATGACATGCAAATTCATGAAACTTTTCATGTTTTTTTTTTCCATACATTGTTTTGTTTTATTTTTTCCATTCAAGAACATAATTAAAGATAAAAAAAAATTTTTTTCCTTTCTTCCCCTTCTCCCGGTCCCCTCCCACTACCCCCCACCCCTCCTCCCTCCCCCTTCTTCCTTGAAAGAGGGCATGGTGCCCTGCCCTGTTGGAAGTCCAAGGCCCACCCCCATCCC
>PVIU01020512.1:0-33814 GCA_004026605.1 Ondatra zibethicus
TCCCTCCCTCCGTCCCTCTATCTCTCTCTCTCTCTTTCTTTCTTTCTTTCTTTCTTTCTTTCTTTCTTTCTTTCTTTCTTTCTTTCTTTCTTCCTCCTTTCCTTCTTTCCTACCTTCCTACCTTTTCTCTGAGATTTGATATTTTATGATAAGGGTTAAATGAAGTCATATGCACAAGATGCTTTAGTGAACAAGAGGTAAACACTGGGTAAATGGTAGAAATTGTCAGTGGTCTCATGGTTTACAATTGACAGCAAAGATAAAAACGGACAGGAGGATGAATGGAACCAAATCGAAGACCCGGATATTAGTCCACACACCTTGGAAACCTGATTTTTGACAAAGAAGCAAAAAATATAAAATGGAAGAAAGAAAGCATATTTAACAAATGATGCTGGCATAACTGGAAATCAACATGTAGAAGAATGAAAATAGATCCTTATCTGTCACCATGCACAAAACTCAAGTCCAAATAGATCAAAGACCTCAACATAAAGCTAGCTACAATGAACCTCATAGAAGAGAAAGTGGGAAGTACACTTGAACGCATTGGCACAGGGAACCACTTCCTAAATCTTAGTCATCAGAGAAATGCAAATCAAAACAATTCTGAGATTCCATCTTACACTGGTAAGAATGGCCAAGATCAAAAACACTGTTGACAACTTATGCTGGAGAGGTTGTGGGGTAAAGGGAACACTCCTCCATTGCTAGTGGGAGTGAAAGCTGGTACAACCCCTTTGGATGTCAGTGTGGCGATTTCTCAGAAAATTAGGAAACAACCTTCCTCAAGACCCAGTAGTACCACTTTTGGGTATATATCCAAAGGATGCCCAATCGTGCCACAAGGACATGTGCTCAACTATGTTCATAGCAGCTTTATTTGTCATAGCCAGAACCTGGAAACAACCTAACTGCCCCTCAATTGAAGAATGGATAAGGAAAATGTGGTATATTTACACAATGGAGTACTACACAGCAGAAAAAAATAACGACATCTTGAAATTTGCATGCAAATGGATGGAACTAGAAAACTGCATATTGAGTGAGGTAACCCAGACCCAGAAAGACAATTATCATATATGCTCACTCACAAGTGGCTTTTAAAATAAAGCAAAGAAAACCAGCCTACAGTTCACAATCTCAGAGAACCTAGACAATAATGAGGACCCTAATCTGCATGGGAAGTAGAAAAAGGCAAGATCTCCTGAGTAAATTGGGAGCATAGGGACCATAAGCAAGGATTGAAGGGGAGGGGAAAGGTAGGGAGGGGAGCAGAGAAAAATGTAGAGCTCAATAAAATAAATTTAAAAAAATTGACAGCAAAGACTTTGAAAAATTCTAGAGAAATGTGAGTTGGTGACAGAGGTGACAGATGGTCTTTGCCCAAGCAAAGGGAAGAGAAACATGACAAGGGCCAGTGGGAGAAAATGCTTTTCTCTCTTTGCAGCAGGGATCCAACATCTCTGAGCATATAGAGGCTCAGTTTCTGAGTGTGCTAGCAAGATACAACTGTAGAGAGCCAGGCAGACCAGGAGACCCTCCCCATTTCTCCACTTCTCAAGTTTCTCCTACTTACAACCACAAGTCTGCCCCTATTACTGGAATTGTATATACCAGGGAGCAGGGAAGAGGTCACAGTAAAAGTAGCACATTTTACACATCACAAGTTCCCTGCATGCTGCACTCTGTGTACAGCACCTCACTGACCTCACATAGGCTTGATGAAGGGACTTTGTTAGGTCTCTGAGGAAGAAATAGACTCAGTGCCTTTAGGGGCTCAACCAAGAACACCTGACAGTAAAGGGAGGAGCCAGGATGTGAAAGGCAGTGATCTAAATTCCATACTTTCTCCATTCTGCCACTCCACATGCATAACCAGAGCAGAAAGCGGTGTCAGCAACTGCACCTCCAGCACCTTAAGCACACAGCAAAGACCTGTTTTAACCATGCAGTGGAGACTCGCCAGTAAGACTTGTACCTGTTTTTTTCCCGACGGTATGGAGGCAGAGAGAGGCAGTCACCAGTAGTAAGCGCTGGGCAGACAACAGCTGAAAACTGCCGCAGTGGGCACATAAAGCCTTCCACCTTGCCTGGGATTTGACCAGGGTGGTAACTCTTCCACAGCCACTCTGAGGGAGGGCACACATCACGAGAGAACAGCAGAAACAAAGTGAGGAGGTAAGTAAGGGTCTACAGGGTGTGGCTTGTGGACCCTGAAACAAGAGACAAACAGGGTTTGGAATCCTTGCCACAGGCAGTTGTAGCCTCTAGAGGTGTCTGAGCAGAACAGCACAGTCTTAACTGCTGTGGAGAAAATAACCTGCTAAAGCTGTAATGGATAGAGTTCCCCATCTGGCCATTCCAGGCAGGGGAGCAGAGATAGGCCTCCATCCGAAGCAAACACCCTTGGGTAAGAGGTGTGTACAGTATCAGACAATGACAGCAGCTGTGAAAGAGGATCCAGCTGAGAAGGCTCATGGGCTGAGCGGAGCCTCTTCGGAAGCACTGCATATAGTGGTTGTAAATTGGGTGGCATGGATCTGCTGAGAGGGGCATATGCAGATGGAAGGAGCACTGTTAGCTGCCTCCTGAGCTGATTTTGTTCTCCTCTTCCCTCCAGTTCCTCCAGAGGACACAAGGATTGATGGCGGCCCTGTGATTCTGCTGCAAGCAGGCACCCCCCACAACCTCACATGCCGAGCCTTTAATGCCAAGCCTGCTGCCACCATCATTTGGTTCCGTGATGGGACACAACAGGAGGGGGCTGTGGCTACCACGGTGAGAACCTCCACTCTCTCCTGGCACAGCTCCAGGTTATCTTTCCTTTCCTAAAGGGAATGGACTTGCAGGGTCACAGCCATTTCATAAGTACTTGCTGTGTGCTAGGTACTTGATGAGTAATATCTTAAACCTCAAAAGAGTCCCATAAAGTAGGCATTGCTTCCAACTTACAAAGGGGTGCCTGGTCCAAAGTCACACAGAGAGCAAGCAGCAGAGTTGGCATTCTGTACTCGAGTCTGACTGCCCTGTTGATCCCTTTTACCCTCTTCCTTCACCACAGCGAAGAGCTGTGGGAGCCCGGGTTTTCATGCACATTCTCAGATGGGGAAAGGCATGACGGTGAAAGGCATTAAGTCACTAAGCCAGAATCACATGGCAAAGCTGATGTTGGTGGAATCCAGAACCTGCACTTGAAGAACATTCTGTCCATTCTTCCAGCTGTGACCAGCATGTCTGTGCACCTGTCCCTGTGCTGGGCACAATGAGAGACACTTCCCAGTGGGGAGAGAAACTGCCCCCTGTGTTCCCAGAGCGCCAGGATGGAGAGCTTGGATTCTGGCTTTAGCTCTTAGTGACCTCTGTGGCCTTGGGCATATCTCTTCTTTCTGGCCTCAGTGGGACCATTTAATAAATGATTATTTGACCCCCATGGGACCTGACATTTTTACCATTAAACCTGTTGTTTTTCTCCCGGGAGGAGGGGCTACTTCTTTTAAATTGTCTTGGCAGCCAGGCAAACTGATTTGTTAATACCATTTATTGCCTACTCCTCTAGTTTGCTTATTCACTTAAGACTATGAGTTTCAAAATATCACTGTGTTTGGAATCGATTGGGTGATGCTGTGGTCCCACAAAGATGTATGCATGGCTATATAAATGAGAGGTCTTATTCTTTTTCAGAGTGTGGTTTCCTCAGGTAGGTGACAATATAGAAAATGACTTGGGATGTCACTGAGCCCATAAGTCTTTGGGCTGGTGTATCTGGCCCTACACTTAGAGTAACCATTGTAGCACGTGGCACTTAAGGTGAAATGCAGGACACTCTAACAGTTCTATCGGGAGAGATCCCAGAGTTCTGGGCCATCCTGGGAAGGCTTCCTAGAAGAGGAAGAACTTAAACATGGGCTCAGAGGGTTCCAGGAATAAGGCTACATTACACAGAGGGAAATTATACTGCAAAGAGTAAACGCTTACATGCACCGTACACTTCAGTTAGCAGCAAGGTACCAACGTGTCTGTTATAAGTTTTCCACACTAGTGTAAGGTATAATAATGAGGCACACAGTGGAGGATAGGGAAGCTACTTCCTGTTCGATTTTTCTGTAAATTTTAGAGAGCTTTTTAAAATAGCCTAATTCTTTAAAGTAGAAAGAATGGGGAAGGAACTGCACTGTTAAGGCACAATCGTTAGTTGGTTTCTCTGAGAGCGGTGGGGGCTTTAGTCTATCTTTCCCTCTCCCCAGGAACTGCTGAAGGATGGGAAAAGGGAGACTACAATCAGCCAGCTGCTCATTCACCCCACAGACCTAGACATCGGCCGTGTGTTCACCTGTCGCAGCATGAATGAGGCCATCCCCAGTGGCAAGGAGACATCCATTGAGCTCGATGTGCACCGTGAGTAGGGTGTTGGATAGGGTACATAAAGTGGGGACAGAATTTAGTCAGTTTTAGAAGCACAGAATGAGGATCCAAGAAACCCAGCACCAACAATTCCCTTAGTTCCTGGTTTGATCTATGGGCAATAATGGTTGGTATTATATCTACTTATTGAAGTTGTGAATGTTAAAGAAATTATGGCACAAGAGCATCTAGCATGCCCAGAGTGTGCCTTCCTGGCAGATGTTCCATGCATCCCTTCTAGTTAGAGATGCTCTTACTTTACAGTAAGCTAAGCTAATCTGCAGTGGCACCTAGTGGCCATATTGGGTCATTACATCTATTGGATAATTGGTTTCTTCAGTATCATTCTTGGCCAGGGTGAGGGTGATACCTTGTAAAGTTGTAATCTCATTTCACATCAATGTGGTATGAATACATTTGTTACTGAAGGAAAGAGAGAAACTTGGGCCAAAAAGACCCTGACTTTCTATGCCCTGCTTTGCAGATCCTCCCACAGTGACTCTGTCCATTGAACCCCAGACAGTGCAAGAGGGCGAGCGAGTCATCTTTACGTGCCAGGCCACCGCCAACCCTGAGATCTTGGGCTACAGGTGAAAGGGTTGGGGTTTGGGAGTGCTCTGTCGGTGATAAATGGACAGGCCCTTGAGACTGGTGTAGTGGTGGTGGAGTTACTAGGGAGCCACCGTCCCTGAGTGTAGTTGAGACGGTCCCAAGTTTTGATCTCACATCTGTGTTGCCTCATTCTCTAGGTGGGCCAAAGGGGGGTTCTTGATTGAAGATGCCCATGAGAGTCGTTACGAGACAAATGTTGATTATTCCTTCTTCACGGAGCCTGTGTCTTGTGAGGTCTACAACAAAGTGGGGAGCACCAATGTCAGCACTTTGGTGAATGTTCACTGTGAGTGGCTGGAAGGGCAGAGGCAGGGGGCGGATAGCAAGGGCCTTCAAAGTCCTTGGGTACAGGGGAGGAAAAGCTTCACTAAACTGGTGAGATAGGAATAAACACGGGGAGGTAGAGTAGACAAGAAAGGAAAAAGAGCAGATTGGAGTTGACACTCAGACCCTTGTGACTCTGACTGGCCACTTTTCTCTCCTTCAGTTGCCCCCCGGATTGTAGTTGACCCAAAGCCCACAACCACAGACATTGGCTCTGATGTGACCCTCACCTGTGTCTGGGTTGGGAACCCCCCACTCACCCTCACTTGGACCAAGAAGGACTCAAACATGGTAAACCTCTCCCTGCCTGTGCTGAGTGCTGGGAGGAAGGGACACGGACATCCTGATGCAGTTAAGACAATGGGAGGGGTTAGGCTTGCTTTTTCAGATCAAAAGCGGAACATTTCTAGGGTCTTGAGATTTGAGAGAGAACACTTGCAATCAGCCGTACGCATTCTTGGACTTTGCATAGAACTCAGGGTGAAGAGGATGAAGGGAGCAAGTGATGTTGTGGCAGTCGAAGACTCAGTGCATGCATGATGCACAGGGAAGTAGTGAGCTGGCGAAGAAAGTTGAAGTACAGAAGTCTAAAGACTGGTATTAGGAGGTTTGGGCCAGAATTGTATAGAGGAATTTCAAAATAAACTGTCTTCCCTGGCTTAGTAATAAAAGCACAAGAACAGATCGTTAGAGAGGGCTGTATCCTTTTACAGTTGTAGCCAACATCTGCCCACTCTTGTACAGATGGTGCCCTTATTGCTAGCCTGCTTAGAGTCAGGGGCATGGATCAACCAGACTCAGGAACTCGTTTACCTTCTGGGAATTCACTTGTGGCCCTTCGTGCTTTCTTTCCTATGCCTCTGATGTGGGGCCCTCACCAACCTAGGGGCTCAGGCTTCCTGGCTCCCCACCCGAGGCTAATCTCTCTGCCCAGGTCCTGAGTAACAGCAATCAGCTGTTGCTGAAGTCAGTGACCCAGGCAGATGCTGGCACATATACCTGTCGGGCCATCGTGCCTCGAATAGGAGTGGCTGAGCGAGAAGTACCACTTTATGTAAATGGTGAGTGCCCTGGGTGGGTGAGACCCAGTGGACAAGCACTACAGCTTCTGTCTGGCCTGACTGTGTCTTCCTGCTTGTAGGACCCCCTATTATCTCTAGCGAGGCGGTGCAGTTTGCTGTGAGAGGTGACGGTGGCAAGGTGGAGTGCTTCATTGGGAGTACCCCACCTCCGGATCGAATTGTGAGTGCTGGGCAGGCGTAGCAGGCAGCCCTGATGTGACACTCCTGCTCAGTCTCTCCTCCCCTCTTCTGACTTGCATCTTTGGTCTCCTCACTTTTTTGATCTTGTAATCCTCTGCCTTTTTAGTTTCTGTATCCTTTTACTTGTTCAAATTCTACCACTTCCCTTAATTGTGTGACCCTGGATAGGTTAGTGGTTTGTTACTCAGTTCCTCATCCTCAAAGAGGAGGCCGTAGCTGTATATATGTCATCAAAGCAGTAGTTGTAAAGAACCTAGTTCCTTGGAATCAGGGAACGATAGGTTCCCTCTCGTTCCTGGTGAAGGTCCTTTCTCCTCCCTCATCCTCCACCCTGGCTATACCTCCCAGTCTTTTCTTTGTGCCTTCCTCTCCCTTCTCCCCCCTCCCACCAGCCTGCCCCTCCCTCCCATCACTTCTCCCTCTCCCACCTGTCACACTCTTTTCTCTTTTTTCCTGTCTTCCTTCCACCAGTCCCTGATCATTCCTCATTCTTTTCTTCACTCCTTATACCATAAACAATTAATTCCTCCTGTGGCCACTAACCATCAAAACCCTTATCACATTTAATGACCATTTGGCTAACTCCAGGGCTGCTCAGGGGTACTTCATTACCACAGTTGCCTAGGCAGAAGGCGGTTTGGATCCCAGGGGGTTTGCCTCATAGAGCTGGGAGTGATCCCTGGAAAGGAGCCAGCATTTAGCTATTCTTCTTCCTTAGCGTCCCCTCTGCCATGAGAACACACAGTTGTTAATGCCTCAGCTGGGGAGGTCAGGGATGGAAGGCCTGGGGACACTCCTCTTGACTCCCTGCTTATAATTAAGGGCAGGCAGATGCATCTCCAGAGAGCCAGCCAAGTTTCTGTGGGCTGATTAATGGTAAGGCTGGTAAGATAGACTTGTGCACAGTTAGAATCCCAAGACCGAGCATTGCCCTATGCTGGCTGGAATGAACTACTTCAGAGATGAGAAACCTGAGACCTAGACAGGGAAAACATGGCCACATAGCTGCTCTGGACTAGGGGGTATATGAACTGGGATCTCAAGTTCCTGCAACACCCAAAACCCAAATATTGGCTCATTAGCTCAACTGCCTCCACATCACAAAATACCATGCAATGTCATACTTACAGCATGGGACTACCATAGAAGCAGGTTCCTGGATCTCTCCCTACATCCACACTTGGTATGTAAGTCTCAACTAGGGGGTCTGTGTAGAGAAATCTGATGCCTATTGTGTGGGAGCCACTGGAGTGGAAGTTTAGTGTCAAGGATTTGTGGTAGTCGGTGAGACACAGGTTGTTTCGGGGTGAAGGTTTGTTGGGCCTGGGGATAACAAATATGCTGCTGTAAGGCTACCCAAGAGTGGATGAGGTGTTTTGGGGACACATGCTTCTTCCACATGCCCTTTTCTTACATCTACCCTGCCTTCCCCACCCCAGGCTTGGGCATGGAAGGAGAACTTCCTAGAGGTGGGGACCCTGGAGCGTTACACCGTGGAGAGGACTAACTCAGGAAGTGGTGTGCTGTCCACACTCACCATCAACAATGTCATGGAGGCTGACTTCCAGACCCACTACAACTGTACTGCGTGGAACAGCTTTGGGCCAGGCACTGCCATCATCCAGCTGGAAGAAAGAGGTTAGCCGTGTGGACTACTCAGGATAGTCTGAACTTTCATCTTCTCTTTTAAAGCAAGATAACTTCCTCCCTCTCCCCCTCCCTCCCTCTCTCCCTCCCTCCCTCTCTCCCTCCCTCCCCCTTCCCTCCATACTTCCCTCCCTCTCTCTCTCCTCTTCCCCAGAAGCTGACTTTAGTGCTCAGCTAGTTAATCTACTCTGCAAATGTTCCTTGAATATCTTTATATGTCAAATTCTGAAGGAAGGGTTGCAGGTGTGAACTTGGCATCATCTCTACCCACAAGAAATTTTCATCTAAGTGAAGGAACTTATATAGTGGAAACAAATGAATCCAGATGGAGAACCATTAACCAATTTATGCAACAGTTTAACACTACCTATGTCAGTGAGTTACTCAGAGGATTGTATGGTTCCCCTACCCTTTCAAGCATCCTTAGTTTTATAGAGGAGATATATTCTCTCTGGGTACCTTTGGCAAGATGAAGTAGGTGTTTAAACTTTGGCAGAGATGTTTGGTGAAGGAAAAATAACACTTGTTTGGTTTTGAGAACTAGTTGTTGAAAAGGGAGATATGGAGAACCTGAGGGATTCTTGGAAAATATCTAGGAAAGCCAATAGTTCAGGTTTAGTTAAAGATACCAGAAGGGTGGATGTGGGGGACGAAGAAGAGTAATGTGGTAAGGATCTCAACGGGGCAGATCCATAGCAGGAGTCTGGATCCACTAGTAATTAAAGAAAGTGAGAGAGAAGGCCAAAGGGAGAATTCTAGGGATTGCTATCACCTAAGGGAAGCAGGGACACTAAAGAGGACCGTTGGAGCCACAAGTGGGCAGTGCAGATAGAATAGACAGTTTTGCAGGCAAGAAAGGTCACAGAGGAGGTTGAAACAGACATGGCAGATTGGAATTTGGAGAGAGCTGACTTCAGACAAAAGCCCAACTTAGGAGGGAGGGACCAAGCTTCATTGGTAGGTGGGCCAAATAGAGGAAGGAAGGGCTATGAGGCAAATTGATGCAGGGATGGAACACTGCCCTGACATCAACTCTGATCAAATAAAAGCACAGATCTCAATCCAAGCTCAGCCAGATCTTGTCCAGTGATAGCCAACAGATATCAACACTGCCCAGCGCAGGCAAAATTAGGCTTTGTACATAATCTAGAATTGTCACAGTATGTGGCCAAGTCTTCAGGTCACTGTATGGCTCATCCTCACTCCTACTCTTTCTCCCCGTCTATAGAGGTGTTACCTGTGGGCATCATTGCTGGGGCCACCATTGGTGTAGGCATCCTGGTCATCTTCTTCTTTGTTGCCTTAGTGTTCTTCCTCTACCGACGTCGCAAAGGCAGTGAGTACAGGCGCTTCACAGCCACAGCAGACCCTTCAGGGGCACATCACAGGGTGGGGGCTAGAGGCCAATGCCACAGAGACCAACAGAAAGCACCTGGCCCAGCCACACCTCCCTGTCCTAGGTCGAAAGGATGTGACCTTGAGGAAGCTAGACATCAAGGTAGAGACGGTGAATCGGGAGCCACTCACAATGCATTCTGACCGGGAAGATGATGCTGCCAGCATTTCCACAGCAACTCGGGTCATGAAGGCCATCTACTCGGTGAGGCTCATGCTTCTTACTGGCCTAGGCTCTTCATAGTCCCATGAGTTTTTAATAGCTTCTGTCACGTCTTCTTCTTCAGTGAGTTTAACCTGCTCTTTTCACCCCAACTCCTATGTACCAGCCTGCTCACCAATAGACACACTCACACACTACATTGGCACCCTCACGCACACTTACACATATACACTTTCACGTGCATATGTAAAACTACTCTCCTCTCCCCTCCAATTCCCTTTGCCTCATCCTTCCCTCACATAGAAGAAAATATGTAGATATTTCTGGTTCAATCTCCTCATTGCTGAGATGTGCTTCCTGACAGTAGCAATGGCATACGCAAGATGTCATATTACACTTTGGCAACAAAATTAATGCTAGAAGCCAGGTCTTTAGTGTCCTCTACTTCAATCTATACATGAGACACAAGTCTACCCTAACCCAGAGCATCCGTTAGCAGATGGTCTCTGGACATGAAATTAGCAAAGATCGGGGAGGGGTAAAAGCAGTGTCTGTCTCCTGACACACGCTCCTGTCCTTTAGTCCTTTAAGGATGATGTGGATCTGAAGCAGGACCTGCGCTGTGACACCATCGACACACGGGAAGAGTATGAGATGAAGGTGGGAAAAGGGATAGGAGGATCTGCAGGGGGAGGTGAGGACAGCCAGGGAGGAGTAACCAAGAGGTCTGCAGATAGAACAGAAGAAAGAGTGATGCCGAGTGAGAAGAGGAGGAGGACATGGGGTGGGGAGGGCAGGGGCAGAAGACCATTTGAGATCTTATTACACTGGAGGACACTCCCACTTTGATCCTCTTCTCTCGCTGCCTCCCCACCCCCAGGATCCTACCAATGGTTATTACAATGTGCGTGCCCACGAAGATCGCCCATCCTCCAGGGCAGTGCTGTATGCGGACTACCGTGCCCCTGGCCCTACACGTTTCGATGGCCGCCCATCATCTCGTCTCTCCCACTCCAGTGGCTATGCCCAACTCAATACGTATAGCCGGGCCCCCGCCTCTGACTATGGCACAGAGCCCTCACCCTCTGGCCCTTCTGCTCCAGGTGGCACAGATACAACCAGCCAGCTGTCCTACGAGAACTATGAGAAATTCAACTCCCATCCTTTCCCCGGGGCAGCCGGGTATCCTACCTACCGTCTAGGCTACCCCCAGGCCCCACCCTCTGGCCTGGAGAGGACCCCCTATGAAGCATATGACCCTATTGGCAAGTATGCCACAGCCACTCGATTCTCCTACACCTCTCAGCACTCAGACTATGGCCAGCGATTTCAGCAGCGCATGCAAACTCATGTGTAGAGGCTGGAGTCTGGCTGGGGTATCTCTGCAGGGCAGAGGAGAAGGCTTCCCAGTTCTTCCCTGATATTCAGGGACATTGCTCATTGCTCCTTTCTTGGACCTAGCCTTCCTCCTCCTGCTGTCACAGATAAGGAGCAGGTCTCCCAGTAACACCCCGTTCCAAGGACGGTGCTCTGGGCATGCCCCAGTCTCCCAGGCCTGCTGAGCCCTTTTTCAGGAGGATGTCTCTACTGACCTTGATTCATACCTGACCCAAGCATGGGCACGGGGAAGTGGAGGTTGGGATGGGGGGAGGAGGGGATAGGAGAGGAGGAGAAAGGAGAAAAGAGCACATTATTTTATCATTTCCTTTCTGTCCTGCTCCTCTGATCACCCGTAAGTAGGCATGGAGATATGCTGAAGTGAGCAGGCTTTTGGCTCTAGTCCAGACAGCTGGAATACAGGGCAGTCCACAAGTCCCTCTCTTGATTTCATTCATACCTTGTGTTCATCTTTCCCATCTCAGGGGGTTACAGGTGGGACAATGGGTTCAAATCCAGCCTTTGGTCAGTTGGGGTCAAAATGGCAGTTACTGTGACTATGTGAGTGCAGAGGGCTCCAGAAATCCCCAGTAGCACTTCTCCCCTTCTTTTCAGCTTTGTGCTGGACCAGCCAGATGTGTCCTGGGTGTGAACAAAGAATGGTCGGGACCACGCACTGGTCCACTGGCAGTGTGCTGCATGGCGGTTCCCAGATCCAGTAGCAGTGGGAACCACACCATCTTACTACTTTCGTGTTATCTGCCCCACTTTTTGGTATTAACTTTTGAGCTTTGAAGAATAGGGTAGGGCAGAGGTGTCATGGAGGTATTTTTTTCAAAGGCAATAAAAACCCTCATTTGGAAAGAAAAGCTGTAGGGGTTTTCCCTACCATACACAAGTCCCCATACAAAGAAAAGGGGCACCTGTCCCCCAGCAGGCTCCTAATATCCTAATATTCTGAGTCTCCAAGAACTTTGAATCTTTTTTTACATCCAGTGGTCAGACCTGCTTACTAGATTCTGACAGAGCTGGGCAGTCCCGAGCCTTGGACACTGCTCTTCTACCCTGGGGCTCACCCTCGTTAGAGTCCACCTTGCAGGTAGCATGGTAAATGCTTTATCCAAACAAATTTTGGTTTTGTCTCATCCTTACCCCACCCCTAGGCCAATCAGATTTTTTCCATTTTCAGTGCCTTGGGCGTCAGGTTTGATGCTGTTCCTGAGTAGGGAGCAGGAACTTGTGAGCTTCAGATTGTCCTGTGTTAGCATCCAAGGAGAGATAAATGGGGGGGGGGGTAAAGGGAAGGGGGGCTGGAAATGGCTCTACAAAAAACTTTTACTGATCTAGATGGAGCCCTCAGTGCAGAAGAACACTGTAGGCATTGTATTCCATAGCCCATGTTTTCCCTTCCCATGCAGTGTACACATAACCACACACACATTCCATATCACTTCTCATGTACCACCTTCTGACCAAAGAGAATCTGTAACTCCTGTTTCAGCCTCAGTTTCCCAAGAAACCTCTGCCCATCTGGAGTCTACTGCCATCCTGGAGTCAACTGTCCACCTCCCTACAAGAGGGAAGGGAGTATTCTCAGAATGCTCCTTGCCTTGTCACATTGGTCACCACTCATTAGTCATGTTTACTTTCATGAGCTACATGCTCATCGTCCACGGCCCATCACTAACCTTACAGATGGGCCTGTCGGGTACATTCGCACTATCTCCTTTCTGTTAAGGACTGGGTAATAAGGGGCTCTATTTCCAGCCTGGCAGAGAGTCTCTGCTTCCTCTTCTATTCCAATAAGTACATCCACACAGAGTGGTCCTTTTCTGTAGCATTGACAGGCTTGTCGCTGTATTCCAGTTGAGAGGACTCACACTTGCAGAGCCTTTTCATGAGAAGTCAGCAAGGCAATGTGTTTACAGAGTAGGTTATTGTGAATATGAATTCATGCAAATTTTTAAATTTCATTGACACCTGAAGCTATGGGTGATCCGAACACTTTAAAGTCTAAATAGAGTGGCATTTTAAACAGCAATACTCCTGAAAACAATCACCTTGTTTGGGGGTTGGCTTGATTTTCTTATTTCTCTCTGATTTAAGCAGTAGATCCCTCCCATGGAAGCAAGAGCATCGCTAAGGTCAATCCCTGCAGGAAATCTGTGGGTATCAAGCACCATACAGGGCACAGGGAGCAGCAATGGAGACAGATTCGTCTCCTGCCACTCATATTCTGCAATCAGAATTAGAATCAGGGGTGGGCCCAGCTGAATGACCAGTGGAATTGCATGTCTAGGTAGTTGAAGGCCCCCTTAATCACGGGACTCTTCCACCTGAAGCCAGTTGGTACCAGCATATTTGTACCCTGTTACTTGATGATGTTAAGCACCCCAAGTGTTACTGCTTTATTTGAGAGAATAAGGAGCCAGGAGTCAAGAGATCCATGATCCCATTCTGCAGCTGCCATTTGCTCAGTAACCATGATCTGACCTCTGTTTTTGTTGCTTCCAATTTTCTGGTCTTTACCTACAACTATTCTGTGTTGGCTGTGTTCATCTGGGGAGGTAGGATTTGGGATTGCCCATCCATCTAAAGAACTCAGGAAAAGTAAACAATCAAGGTGAAGGTTGGGGCAGGTGAGGCCTGCCTGTACCACAAGCTTCACCCTAACCCTCAGTGAAATGGACCAATCTGGGTTGCTCTCCTCTTAGGTTCAACAGGTTGTTGTGATCATGGTAGGGCTCAGTTTCCTCTACTGTGGATGCAGACTGCAGCAGCACATAGGTTATAGCGAAGCTGCCTTCCACTTGGTCTTCAGGAATAGTGATCTGGCAAAGGCAGCACTCCCTGTTATCAAGCTGAAGCCTGTGGTCCCAGAAGTCAGGAGTGAGAGTGGCTAACACCTTCCTGTAGGATGAAAGGGGAGCTGGTAGAAGAAGGGGTTTAGTGGCTTTAACAAACTCTGCATATGCAAAAAGTTCTTGTGGCTCTGGATAGGCCTCACTCTTTATAGAGAGCCCAGCCTGGGTCTCCCATAGCCGAAGCACAGAATGCACTCAAGGCAAAGCCATGAGAGAGGAACACAGTCAGGAAAGGCAGCAGCGCACAGCTCACAAATGTCAGTCAGAATGGGAAAGATGAGCTCTGTTCACACGATTCTGGGTGACAGGCTTCCTCATGCTGGCAGCTGCTTTCCTCCTATGTGACAGGAATTTCTGCCCTGTGGGAGGGAGCACACAGACCTGTGTCTTGTCCCTTGTGTTCTGTTCACATGTGGGTGCTCCTGGGTTCCCTAAGATGGAACTGGTGGCCCCTGTATACTTCACTTGGTCCACTACATGGCAATGTTGGGCAACTGGGGTTAATAGAAACGCATGTTAAAGTCAAAGACCCTGTTTGGACATGTGGAGTCTACTGGCTCAGTCACTGCCTCATCCTGCTGTGTGAGCAGTTCTATTCCTATGGATGAATTACATGACCTCCCAACGCCACTGCAGGCCCCGAAAAACTTGGCTTCCCTCCTATTTTATTTATATGGAATCTAACCCAGGCCTGCTCTGCACCTATAGAGCCTAGGGAATAGCTGGTAATATAACACTGAGGTTCACAGACCACAAGACTCCATTGGCGAGGCGTTGACTGCTGTGAAAGGACTATAAAACTCCCCTAAGCATAGCATCCCTTTCTCCCTGCATCTGCCCCATCTCCCCTGCTATTTTTCCTTCTCTTGTAAAGGCAGTGCTTTCTGGCTAGCGCTGGGTAACCTTCGGCAACTTGCTGCTGACACCACCCATGGGCCAGTGGAGAAGACTGAAGCATGTGGCCTGGCAGAGTATGGATTTGAGAGGAAGGTACAGCATTAAAATTGTTCTGCGTCAGTGTGAGGGAACCCCAGGGCCCTTTCCCAGAGGAAAATAATTGCAGCACAGAAGAGAGAGGCTATACCAGGAACTTCTGGTGCAAACCTGCCATTTACAATTGTAATATTTTGTGTGCATAGGATGCCACTTACTGGTCTCAGTAGCCCCCTCCATCTTAGCTGCTTGCTATCCCCAAACATTGGCCTTTGCAAACTGGTTGTCAGGGCTGTCTGTGGGTCCTGAGAACACCAGGACTCTGGGGAGAGAGCATTCAGTTTGGTAACACAACAAAGGTAGGCTCTTTAGCAAAAGTGACCAACAAGGCCATGCTGCCTCCACTTTTAACAGCCCAGCACTCTTGGGGTCAAACTGTCTACACCAGCCATTCCTGGGATTGCAATTCCCATTTCTGATGCCAGTTGAATTTCGCTACCAAAATTCTCATCATAAATGGATCCATGATGACAACTAAGAGAAAAAAAAAGTATTTTTGTTAGGACAAACCATCATAGATTTTTATCAATATGTATCTGTGTGTCCTTCACACCTTTTCCTATTCTGACATTTTTTCTTTTTTTAAAAAAATATTGTGTACTATATTTTTAGCCTCAAACACACTATATATTATATATTTAATTTTATATATATATATATAAATATAAATGTTTTAAAAGTACCATGTGTTGTGTTATTTAATATATGAGCATTTGGTTACTATAAAAGCCTGCTAAGTTTTGTGTGAAATTGTTCAGGTTTGGGGAGGAAAGTTGAAAATTGAGATTGTAAATGTTATATTTTTTACTTCAAGACCATGTGAAGACATTTCATTCTTCAGTTTGTGAGCATTAGAGAAGCCTGAGGCAGCCAATTCTGGCTCTCTCTGCTTTTGTGGTGTCCGAATGCTCAGTGCTGGGCTTGACTGTGAGGATGAAGAAACAGGAGCCTTTGCCTGGGCAGCCCAGATCCCACAGGGATGCTGTGGTCTGGGTAAAAGCAATCTGCAGGTCTCTGACCTTGCAAGCTGGTTGTGAAAGAGTGCAGAAGCCAGCGGCACACAATGGACTGGGGTTCATACTGCTCACCTCACAGGAGTGTTTCAGGATTGACACAATTCCTTGCGGATAATGATTTTGAAGCTGTAAGTCATGAGAGAGATGCAACGGTTTGTTGTTCTACTGGTTAATGACCAAGAAAAGTCAAGTCTGTTCCTGGGAACCTTTTTACATACAAGAATGCAGAACACAGCCAGAAACAGAATGTGAGACATGAAAAGGAAAGAATGCAAGACTGGGTATATAGCTCAGTTGGTAGAGTTCATGTCCTACATCCATCAGGTGTCAGGCCCTGGGTGTGGGGAAGGGTGGAGGAGGGGCAGGGAGTCGAGGGTTCACCCCAGAAGAGTGCGGCTGCCACAGGGGCTGGAGTTGGGAGAAATAAGACCCAGGTACAGAGCGAATCTAGAGGCCAGAGTCAATTAATTTGAATCAACACAGTTTTGGGGGTTTTGAGTATATGTCTGATTGTTTTTAAAGCAGCAGCAGTGGCATTGATTGGATCCAGAAACAAAAAGAAGATGGGGTTTGGGTGGGGCCAAATGCAAAGTTAGACTGATAGAGGTGGAGGCCCAAGTGATTAAGCCAAATGGTATTGGGTAGGATGCTTCCTGTGCTGTGAAGACCAGGACCCTGCCCAGGGCCAGCATTACTGTGACACAAGACTATGTATAGCACCCCACTTGGAGCTCCAAAGGCCTAAACCTACTGAACCCCAAGAAGGTCATAGGGACCATACTTATTTCTATGCATTATGTCCCATCCTGACTCCAGTCCTTCATGGAGGTTACCTAAGGCTCAAGGGCAAATAATAAAGGCACGGCCTTTATCACCAAGCCTTAAGACACTTTAAAAGCCACTCCCTCCTTGTGAAGTCTTCAGACTCAGGACACAAGCTCTTGGCCTAGCTTTAGATAATGCTTTTCTGCACTTTCTTATCAAAGAGTAAGGCTCTAAATCCTCCAGGATATGATTCCAAGTTATCCCAAGGAGTCAGATCACTCACATTTGTTTCCCACACCCCACCTTTCAACTCAATCAGATAGGTTGTGCCTTGTTTGCCCTGTGCTTCCCTGATGTTGTCTATCCCTAGAGGGGCCATTGGCCTTCTCTTTCCCAGAGCTGCTTATTTGAAAGCTCACCTCAAAGGCCTTACCCTAAAAAAGGTACTTAGTAATCACCTTCATTTCCACCCTGAGAAGCCTCAAGCTGGTCTACTCATGTATAACTTCTGCTTTGATCAGAGAGTTTGGTGGCTGGCACATGACACATTAGCACTTTCCTTCTTTGCTGCTTAGAGGGTTTTGTTGGTTTGTTTGTTTCATTTTTAAGACAGGATCTCATTATGTAGTCCTGGCTGGCCTCTTCTTCCCAAGTGCTGGGATTAAAGGCATGTGTCTGATAAATCTTAAACTGCAGTTGGAGGCAAAAGCAATGCATTTCTTTATCATATATTTGTATGTCTATTTTGAAATACCCTCACTCTATAGTTCAAGATGGCCTAGACACTATATAGAGCAGGGTGTCCTGGAACTTGTGGTAATCGTGACTCTGCCTCCTGAGTGCTGGGATTACAGGTGAGTGCATCTACACCTAGTCCACAATAATTAGTATCCTATCACCCAGTACAGTGGAGTTGTTCAGTGTGCGCTGGAAGACAAGAAGGAATGAAGGGTCAAATCCATGAAATACTGTACCTAGGGGAATTTAACCAGTGCTCAAGTTGGGTGAAGTTGGCCATGAAGAGCCTTGGCTCTGGTAAGGCCAACCTTAGATTAGCCATGCTTGCTGATGCTGAGATTTCTCTGCTTATTGTCTGACTGACAGACAATGCCAACTTAATTATTTTGGGTCAATATGCTATATATGGATGTGATATATCACTTCCAGGTCAAAACTTTGTTGCTCCCATTTTTGCTCCTGTTCTAGTGGCAGAAACCCTTTAACTGTGTTGTCAGAATTTCTAGGGTGAAAGCCTGGATTCCACCAGTTCAAACATGGTAGGCTCAGCCACTCCTGCCAATACCAATATACCAGATGGGTAGTGATAAAGAAGAGAGATCTATTCAATGCGGCCCAATTATGAAGAACAAATAAAGGGACCCTGGGACTCCCAAGTTTACAAAGTAGTAACATGAGGTTTAGGTTAAATAGAGGAAGAATCAGGGTAGATGGGCAAAAAGTGTGGCTAATTAAGCAATCCTGGTAAAGTATGATTTGGTTGATATTTTTTTTTCAGTTCTGGTTCTGTAAGGTGGTCCAAAGAAGTTCTGATCATTGCCACCATTTGAAAGGTTCGATCATATTCATCAAAGATGATCACCTCTGCCCCAGTGTGCTTCCTTGCCTTTTTTAGATAGTTATCCTCATCTGATGAGGGTTGGGGAATTTCTGCGTGAATTCAGGGTGACTGGAGGTTTAAGATAATAATTTGTCTCTGCCTTCAACCTTGAAGGGGATAAAATAGACGTGGTAGACACTCTTTGGATGGTTAACTTGCCTGTGTGTAAACAGGTGATCAAAAATAGAGGGAAACAGCAGACACAAATGGAGGCAGAAATGCCAGCCTTTGTTCTGTGTTTAATGATCTAGTGGTGTTGAGGAATTGATGTCTTTTAAGAAAAAGAATGTCCAAGTACCTATTTTCAGTTCCAATTGGTGACTTTTGCAGTGGTTTCTGCCTGGGCCCCTGAGTGATTGGGTAAAGCAGAGTCCCTTTGTCAATTCATGATAAAACATGGGAGTTGAGGGGGAAATTAATCTTCATTTTGCTAAGATATCGAATTGGGCATTGTCTGGAGAGCAAATCAAAGACATTGTGTATGCTGAACAGAGCTCGACCCCCAATAGCCCTAGCTTCCAAGATACTGATGTTTTGTGATTACTTCTCACTATAAGCCAGCATATCCTATCGTTGCTAACATGGTGCTAAAATCCTGCATTTGTTTCTCAGGAAAATTAGACCTCTGCATCTCTCTCCTCTTCTGTGAAATAGATTGCTTATAGTTTCCATTCTACTAAAACTGCTTAGTTTTAGAATCTGAAACCCCCTTCATGCTAAATTTTCTCAGACTATAAGGAGGTGTCATAGGCACCTGCCTACCGTCCTTTGTTCCTGTCTCAGTGATAGCAGGAAAAGAATCAGCAATTGTCCACAGGTTCAAAGAGAAGTATGAACTTCAAAATGAGGACTAGGGTAAAGCTAAGCAGTGCTATGAGTAACTGGGTGATACATGACAGGTCCCAGATTTCTGAGCCTTTATCTGGATACCTTTCCTTTATCTGGAAATTGCTGCGAGCCGTCAGTGGGATG
The DNA here is from genome assembly GCA_004026605.1 of Ondatra zibethicus. Taxonomy (NCBI): domain Eukaryota; kingdom Metazoa; phylum Chordata; class Mammalia; order Rodentia; family Cricetidae; genus Ondatra; species Ondatra zibethicus. Next base: position 19,413 of record PVIU01020512.1, read on the forward strand.
AGAGATACAAAAGTCTTTTGTAAATTGCAGGATGCTATCCAGAGTTGTCTGGGGCCTGTAATGCCAGAGAATTAGAGCATTCCATCTTAGTAGCATCATCCTATACCACACAGCCCACTGCCTGATACAAATGCTCCTCTAGCCATGACATGATAGTAGAATGTGCTTGCTCAACTGGGCTTAATAAGTCCTCTCTTGCCAGGCCCCAGGGTTCTAAATTCAAAGGATCAGTTCTCTACAAAGAAAACACCTGGAGGAAGAGGAAAAAAATCAGTTCATTAGCAGTCATTTTCCCATTTCCTTTACTCAGTGTAATTAGCAGCACAGAGGCAACCTCCTGGGAAGAACAGAACCTGCACAAGCCAGAACCAGGCTGGGGGCTTTGTCTTGTCCTCCCCTGCACAAGCCCTGCTCTCCTGATGGTCTCTGTGATGCTCAGCCTGGGGCACAGTTAATATTTTGAGACTCAAATTAATGTCCCCCTTTCCCAAGACACACTGGTGAAGGCCCCTTTTCAAATAACATTCTGTCACCATTCCTAGCAGAGGCTGGCTTCTCAGAATTACACTAGAGGAGAGGTTGAGGGGTTCCCCAAACCTGTTTTTTCTCAGAGCCCTCATGATCCCCTCATCAAAATAGATACTTAGCAATGCAACACAGAACCTCAAAATGGGAGGTGCCTCTGGGGCCATCTGACCCAATTAAACAAAAGTCCCTTAGCCTCAGAGAAGATACATGGGTTCAGCATCAGGGCCATCAAGGAATGTGGTGAGGCTTTGCATAAAGTATGGAATCTGAATGTTTTGGGTTCGTCTCATTTTCTCCAGTTCCTGTGCCTTTGGGGGAAATCCTTTGACCTTCCTCAGCCTAGGTTTCCTCTTTAATAAAACCATTCATTCATTGATGCTACAACTATTTATTGCCTGTTTACCATATGCTAGTTCCAATTTCAGACCCTTGGAATAACATCAGGAACAAAATACAGCCCCTGTTCTCATAGAACTGCACTGAAATGGTGGGGAACGGACAATAAATAAATGGCCACCAAGAAGAAAGTGCTAAGGACACAAAGATAAAATGCTGTAAGCACAAGAGGTAGGCAGGAGAGTGGGCTGTTTTATGCTGCTTGGCCAGAAAAGGCCTGTAAGGTCTTTCACAAGAGAGGTAAGCTGGGCATTTGTCTAGAGGAAAGATGAGTCCAGACAAAGGGACTAGCAGCCGCAAAGAGCCTGAGGCAGGAATGAGTATAGAAGACTCAAGAGCAGTGAGAAAGAGAAAAGTAGTAAGACAGCCTGGTAGAAGAGTGGGGCAGAAAAGATTTTGTGGGGATTTTGAAAATTACTCTGAGGTAGAAAGATAGAAGACATTGTTATAGTGGTCAAAGTCCAGGTTGAACATTTCCAGATTCTCAGTATCTTATTAAAAATGAAATAAAAGTGTACATAGATAACAAAATAATGAGGAAACTCTATTAAAAGTGGAGCAGTGGTAGAGATTAGAAAAGAATAAACTGTCAAGACTAGCAGGACCATTGGTTGGCTATCTAGGTCTAATGCTGAGATCTGAATATCACTAATATATATGATATTATATATTATAATATATGATATTATATAATAAAATAATATACAGGGGAACAGCACTGTATCTGAAGTCTGATCCTGGCGTCTTCTAGTTTGGAATAATGGCAAACAAACTAGATTTTCAGAACAAGTTCAAATGTTATAAACCATTTATTTTTATTTAGAACACATGACTTCTGGGGTGATGGGACTGCAGGATTGAACTCTAGAGCTCATATACGTTAAGCACATGCTCTACCACTGAGCTATACGCCAGGCCTGGTCACATGGCATCTGCATCTACAGTATCCCTTGCAAATCAGTGCAAGAAGAAGCATGTTGGAGTCCACAAGACGATACAGTGAATGCACAGCTGACAGACCAATAGGCAGATCGGCGGGAAGTGTATCCGTCCATGTCCACATGGGGCAACCGTTTTGCAGAGCTGCGTGAACACTTGTCTTTTGGAAAAGTCACTGTCATATCTGTGGGAACCTTGTGAAGCCATGATTCTTCCCTTCAAAATGGGATTCATTCCCAGAACACCCCAGCAGTGTGACTTCTACATGGGCAACAGAGTGACCTTGCTCCATTCCCCACACCATGAGACCTTGGAACAATGGCATTCACTCTTTGTTAAACTTACATAGAATCAATCCCAGAAAATTACCCACTAACAGACCACATATAAATTTCTATAGAAGACAAGCACTGAGCAGGAAGGCAGCATGCCCCACCTTTGCTAACAAACAAATCTGGGTGTCCCCAAAGCTGGTTATCACCAAAGAGATTAGATGAGGAGAAAGGGCGAATCCAGGATAAAGGGATGTTTAGCAACTTTATCTAATGGTTTGGAATATTAGGTACTTCCGCTTGAATGCCGGCTCTTCCCTGGGTCGGGTCATCTGTTCTGGGGTACGGCTTTGTCAGGGTCTTCCCTGGGTCATCTGTTCTGGGGTACGGCTTTGTCAGGGTCTTCCCTGGGTCATCTGTTCTGGGGTATGGCTTTGTCAGGGTCTGCCTGCCCTCATATTATCATTGTCCTTGCCTATGGAGTTTCCCAACTATGTCTGTGAAAACTAGAAACCTCGTGGAGATCAGCCCTTGCTCTTCCTCTTCTTCTTCTCCTCGCTACTTCTACTTCTTCCACATACTCTCCTTCTTTCTGCTCCTTATTCTTCCCCTTACTCTCCCCCTTATTCTTCCTCTCCTCCATGCCCTCTTCACTTCATTTTTCGCCCTTGCACGAAAAATAAAGAAGATGCAGAGCTAATGTACTCAAGTTAATGTTTTACCCTCAGATCCTCGCCTGCCACAGAAGGGGTACTGAGGCTGGTACTCAAGGCCCTCCAATAGAAGCATGCAGATCTTTGACTGTAAGGCCTTCCCTCCAATGATGCGCTTCTACTGTGAGCTGTGACTCTAAGCACAAACTCTGCTTCTTGGTCTTTAAGATCGTCATAGAAAAGAGAAACACAGGTAGATCACTCTTATGACTAGTCCCAACACTTGGGACTAGTGGAACTCTGTGAGTTCCAGGCCAGTCTATACAGTGAGTCTCGGTTACAGAGTGAGATCCTATGTATCAAAAAAAAAAAAAAAAAAAAAAAAAAAGACTCAGGGCAGGAGCTACTTGTTCACAAATGGCCACCATACCAAACTATATGTTCTGCCTCTACAGCCTCAGCAGTCATTCCCCTGCCTCCATAAGTTACACTATCATGGTTTCAGTGTAAAAACACAGCTATGGTCTTAAAAAGAATAAGAAATAATTTGTGGACTGGAGAGATCACTCAGAGGTTAAGAGTACTGGCTGCTCTTCCAGAGTTCAACTCCCAGCAAACACATGGTGGCTCACAAACATTGGTAATTAGATCTGGTGCCTTCTTCTGGCATGTAAATAAACATGCAGACAGAAAACTGTATACATAATAAATCCTAAAAGAAATAAAAATAATTTATTTTGGAGCCAAATTTGAGTAATCACATCCTGGAAAACACCAGGTTCCACGTTGCCACATGGAAGCAGATTTCAGAGTTTTATAGTAACAGAGAAACAAAAACAAAAAAAACCATAAATCAAGGTGAGAGATAAATCAAAGTGAGAGATGCAGGTATAGCAAGAATAGAACATCTTCATGCTATCTGATGACAATTTTAGCTCTGAGGTTGGTGGAAGCTAATAGCCTGCTATATCAACAGATCCCAAAAGGTCCTTATCCATTAGTCACGGGATATTAGATCCTACACAGAGGTGGGCGAGGAATGGCTGTTCAGAGGGCTGAAACTAGTCCAAAGCAAAATAATTAGGCTCCAGATCAGAGCCCTTCCAGCCCCTCACATCAGTGCTGTTCTTCCAATCCCATTCTTCCTTGGAATTCTTATTTATAGTTTTTATACCCTGGATAGTTTATTGAAGCACTGACAGTTTGAGGAACTGACTGTAATATACAAAATAAAATCATGCCCTTAAAAGAAAAAAGCAAACCCTTCATTCCTCCTACAAGTTGAAAATACTTCTGGACATCTGGAACATACTTCCGCTCTCCCCTTCCAGCCTAGTTTTTAAAAGTCATTGATTTTATTTACTCATTCACTCAACACTATACTCTGTTTCCTGTTCCTGTGAGCTAATCAAACAGATTTCTTGGTAGTTATAAAACCTAACTAATAGTGACTTTTCAGTTATTTTCTTCTGTTGTAGGATACTTTTTCAATTTAAGTAACTTTTAAATAAACGTAAAAATGAATTTGTGTCAAATTATGTTTAATCACCAACACCTGAGGACTATTTGTAGTAAGATTTCAGCTGATTCAAAGGAAAATTCAAAGTGCCACATTTATATAGGAATTCTGAAGTGAATAAATTTACAAATATAAAAAATAAGTTTACTGGTGGGCAAGATGGCACAATTTCTTTAATCCCAGAACCTTGGGGGGAAGAGGGGAGCAGATCTCTGAGTTTGAGGCCAGCCTGGTCTGCAAAGTGATTTCCAGGACAACCAGGGCTACACAGAGAAATCCTGTCTCGAAATTCAAAACCCTAACTAAAAAGAAAGAGTGTATCCACAATATACTTCCCTTTGCATTCTGTTAGATATGACTAATGATTAATTCACATCCCAGTGAGCAAGAATCATCACATTTCATGTTTTTGTATTGTTTGTTATTTCCAGAGTTGTATCTCAGTGTAAGACAACCCTGAAGGTAAGCTAGCACACTCAATGATACTTTTCTTGTTCTTTAAAAGTCTTTTCTGACCATTTTTCTTGCCTTGCCCGCAGCTGGCAACACTTCAAATCACCTTTCTTTTGCTCTGTTGACCCCTCAGAGCATCACCCATCTCTCTGGCCAGTTCTTCCTGGCATGAATGGACTCTTTTGCCCTTATCTGTCCTTTAACATAGATGCTCTGCAGCTTCACGCTGGGCTCTCTCGGTTCCCATCCTTTTGAGGGTTGTCTTGTCTATTATTTTCTTGTTGTGCCATCAAGTTTGCAGGAATAATCTGATTTCTGTGATTCATTTTATCCTCTAGCATGGCTTCTGTAAAGGTCAAACATCCACATTTGCTTCCTCTGTATAGAACCTCAGAAACAACAGGCTCTACCCCAAATCCCTTTAACTCTGGTCTTTAAGGCAAACCCCAGAGGCCAGGCCACTCTCTTTCCTTTACCCTTGCATGCCCACATGCCTCCATATTCAACTCCACCATAGTTGTTTCTCTTTGCTTCCTGTCTACCTGAGGCTGTCTTTTTTTTTTCTCCTCTACATTAATGACAGAATATCTTACCTAGTTTTCTCTGCCTCCAGTTTGACACTCCACTTCATACATGGCAGTGCTGCTGGAAGAATCCTTCAAAATCAAGTCTGATAGGACAACATTCCTGGATTCTCTGTGCTTTCTGTCGGGGTCGGGATAAAATGAATTACAGAAATCAGCTTATTTGTGCCTCCATGAACAGAATTCCTTTTCTGCAGCCCCATTATTGATTGAGCCTCTTCCTAGACCTTAGAACAACTTGGATCTTCCTGTTACAAGAGGCATGCTAATTTTCACTTTCTTGTGAAGCTATTTGGAATGAACGAGTGTTAGTTGTCTCCTTGAAATCTTTTTGTCTGTTCAACTTTGTGTTTCCTAACTAATTCACAAACACTTTTATAAAACCTACATTGGGCTTTGCTCCTCCTTTAACTGACCTGGCAGGAGTAAAGATAGTCTAAAGAGAGACATATACCTTTCTGTTCAACTATCAGACTAATGAGACAACGGACACCAAGAAACTGAAATTTCCAGCAGGATCTTATGCTAGAAGATGGAAAAAGCTGGAACAGCTTATCTGCCAGAAAGAGATGTCATACAATTCTGACAATTTGCTGGACCATTCTGCAGTAGACACTAGCATCAAGATGAGATCTATGCCTTAGTAGGATGGCTCAGCCATGTGCACCTCTTGTTTTCTAATTTAAACCTGTATGTCATGTCCGGCCTCTTAATGAACTTAGGGGGAATTGTCACTGGATCCCTTGTTCTTCTTTCTGTTATTGAATATGGGGGTTAGGTTACAACCTGTGCTCAAGTTTGGTACAACCATCCATCTTCAATAAGACAACTAAAAGAGCCAAGTTAAGAGTGAAATGTGGGAAAGGGTGGATGTTTAATGAAGGCCTTTCAAGGGGTAGGATGAAAGATCCAGGGAACCCCAAAGTCCATTTTCAGGGTTATGAAGTGAGACCTAAGCTTAATTAGAGGGTCAAGGATATGTACATCTAAAGAGTCCCACCACCTTTGACCTGTCATTCCATCCTTCTCTCTGTTCCATCCTCTAAGGTGCTCTGACAAGTTATTAGAACTGTTTGAATCTCTTTCCAGTTCTCCCTCTGGAGATGGTTTTTTCTTCTCCCAGCGTGAGATTCTTGGGAAAATTCTCATTTTTTTTGAGGTTCATTGTTTCAGTAATTTGATAGTCAGACTCAGCACAGGTGTTTCTTTAGCTCACCTTTGTTTCTGCCAGGCCAGTTACATTTGCAGTGTGGTCACATTGCTCAAATGTTTCCCAGGGCATGGTGGCACACTTCTGTAGAGACAGACATAGGAGGGTCAAAGTTCAAGGTCATCTTTGGCTATATAGCAAATTAGAGGCAAACCTGGGCTACTCGAGGCCCTGTCTCAAAAAATAATGGCAACAAAATAAATAGATGGAAACATTAGGCAGGCAAGTTCCAGCGAAGCAGGGAAGTCTGCACTATAGGCCTCAGATGCTACCCCATGAGATTCTCAGCCTTTGGATTGGTGGAAGCCAGTGGTCTGCCAAGTTCAGAAAGGACTTATTTAATAGCCACTGGATAGTAGGTCAAACACAGAGATGGGCAATGAATAGCTTGAAGGGGTCTAAAAATAGTTCAAGATAATTTGGCTCCTGATATATAACATTCCAGTTCTCCACAGTCACAGACATTCTAATCATTAAGTCATCCTTGGAGAATCTTTTTAATTTTTTTTATTAGATTTATTCATTTTAGTTTATATGTGAATGTTTTGTCTGCATATATGTCTGAGTACTACATTAATGTTTGGTGCCCATGGAGGTCAGATGAAGGCATCAAATCCCCACCTAGAGCTGAAGTTAGGGATGGTTGTGTACTACTATGTGGCTGCTGGGAATCGAACCCAGAGTCTCTGCCAGAGCAACCAGTGTTCTTAACTGCTAAGTCATCTCTCCAGCCCTGAAGAGGTTCATGCAGCATACTGGAGATCATGGCACACTTGTGCAGGCTTCCCCATCAGCCTGGTGTCCCATCTTTGTGTCAGAAACTGGGTCTCTATGCACATACCCCTTTGCCCTCTTCAGCGTCCTCTTTTTGTACAGGGGTACTTAATTTCTTCTTCTCACCCCTATAAAATAGGTCAGGAAAGAACAGGAATTACAAGGAGGGAGTACTGTTGGACATCTGTAGAGTTCAGAGGATATAGATAGCAGAAAACCTTGGTTTCTCTTTAGGAATGTGTGGCTCAAAAACTAGAGCAATATTCCTGTATGCAGAAAACAATAAAGATGCAAGCACTGAGTACTAGGAGTCAAAATGGAGAATCAGCTTAGCAGTGAGCAAGAGCCATTACTTCTGCTAAAATTTGGGATAGGAGATTCAAAGGAAGGAGGTTGCCTCCTTCTGCACAGGGGCCCAGTAAATGAAAAGAGTAGCAGATTTTTCACATGGAAAAGGACAGGGACAGCGAGACCCTGTAGAGGCAGTCAATGCAACACATGTCCTGGGTGATTTTCCTGGGGCAGAAAGCTGCTCACACATTTCTTATGGACTGGGCACAAGGACTGGGATGTTGGGAGACACCAGAAATTAAATTTAAAGTACTGCTCAAGTCCCCGGACATGATGCAATACTCTACAGGGGTTGGGTGGAGGAGCACAGATCTCCATGAATGCCTGGTGTATTATGCAAGAAGCAGGAAATTTGCTCTCTGCCTGAAGAACCCATCTTGGAGACAATTGGGTAGTATATTGTCTGTAGTGACTTCTGATGGGCTGCAGCATGGTAGACTGGAGCCCATCTAATGGCAGACCCAGAAGAATGCTGCTTACCTCTTGCTTGGCCTCACTTCTATGCTTGAACCCCCTCACTCTCTATCTTTTGGTACTCCTAGACTTGTCCCTGTCTCTCTGCCAACTCCATAGCTCTGTCATACCCTCCTATAAGTTCTGTTCCCCAGCTTTGCTTCTTGTGTTTTACTTTTTCATTGCCTTCATCGTTTTGCTTCTGAGCTGTTGAAACTGTCTTTTCTTTTCACTTATCCACACCCTTTTCCTTCCTATCACTTCTTTGTGCTGGAGAGCTGTTCAGGGAGGAGTCAGGAGACATACAAGGATGACTAAAATAAAACAGAACACAGGGAAACTTGGCTGGCTCCCTGCCCAGAGTGGATCATCTCTCCTTTCCCCTTTGTCTCCTCATTGTTTCCTGGTTGGCCCTGACTGTTGTCATATATGAATGAATCCCTCTAGAATGCATTCCATAGTTTCTAGGTGATGAGAATTCTCTTAAACATATCCTAAGGGTAAGTAATCTCTTGTGGGTGCTTGCTCTGTACTGCCTCATCTTCCAGAAGTTTGTTCTTAACTAAAGCCCAGAGGACTTCTAGAAGGGAGGAGGAACGACAGAGAGAGGAACCCAGACTGACTTGCTGGGCTGATACCTCCTCGTTGTGGTCCTTCTGTGTGAGAGATGACAGCATTGCTTGCTTCCTTCACTTTCGCAAACTATCCCGGATATCTCTGGAAGAAACTGTGGGAGGTTGAGGCCATCAGATCCAGTAGCCTCATGCTCTTATCTTCTCCACCCTCAACCCTCTCACCAAGTACTGGAGGGAAATATGTATTCATTTCTGTGCAAATGCCTATACAGCTGGCAATGCCTGCCTGCTATTCATGGGCCTGCTATTGGAGCTGATAGCGTCACTACTTGTACCCTGGAAGCCTTAATAAGTCAAGCTCAGCCACCTGCCCTCACTGAGCCAAATAAACAGTGAAGAGTAGTAAATATTTGTTCAAGTGATCATGTTAGAAAGAGGAACAAAGGAAACCAGTGACCCTCTAAAGCCCATTTTTCTGGGCCCTTACATGAGGTTTAGGTTTAAGTAAATGGCAAGAAGTATGCATAACTAAGCGATCCTGGTCAAGGTGTAGCTCCCCCCATTATTGTCTTGGCTACTGTCTCCCTTGTAAGGTGTCTGATACGTTGTTAGAACTATGTGATCTCCTTCTAGCAAACAAGTCCCCCTCTGGCTGCACCAGGCCCCAGTTTTCTTCCTTCTAGTGTAGGACTACTGAAAACTCCAGTTTCTTAGTGTTTTGTGTTTTATTACTATGACAGACAAAGGGAGGGCACAGATTTCTGTTTAGAATATCTTCATTCTTGCCCAGGATGATTCCATGCAGATGCTTGTGTTGTATACCCTGATGAGTAACGTAAGTGTTCACTGTTGTCAAAACAAAGGCAAAAAAACCAAAACCACAACCCTCACTTCAAAGAAGCTAAGCAGTGTTGATTCCAGAGCCACATATGCGTGACCAAGGCCTTAGAACCATGAAAGAGAGCTCTTGGAAAGAATTTGTGTCTGCAAAGAATGACTGCAAAGAATTGACTGATTAGAACAGCAATGATATGGAGAAGTTGGAATGTTGCCTGCCCAGAGGCTAATTACCTTGTCTTGGGCTAATGTTAGCTCCTGGAATAGACATGCCTACCTCTGTGTCAGAATTAACATCCTGTGACTAATAGATAAAAACCTTTGAAGTCTATTAACTCAGCAGATCACCAGCCTCCACCAACCCAAAGGCTAAGAATGTCATTAGAGAGCATCTGAGGTATACCAGAAAACTCTGCCCACCTTGCAGTAGCCCCCCTTTGATCTCTCCACCAGTGTATTTTAAACTTGCCTTTATGACTTTTCTTTGTTCTGCAAGCCATAAAGCTTCATGAAACCACTTCTGTGTTGGAACATGAAATTTGGGTAACCCAAAGCTATATTCCTGAGCTGTGGTCACTCCAAATGGCTCCTGAATAAACAACCTTTATTTCCTTTAAGGTGAATGCTGTGGTTTTAGCATCAGCAGAACACAGATATAGATGACCAAGAATTCCATGTTCCAACAGCTTAATGAAGTTTCTTTCTTAGAATAGCAGAACAAAGAAAATCATAATTCAAGGCATTTAAAAAATATATTGATGGAAACATTAAGTAGGCAGGTTACAGCAAAGTAGAGAAGCCTCTCTCATAGGTCTCAAATGCCGTCTGATGAGATTCTTGGCCTTTTGATGGACAAAACCTAGGGTTTCTTAAGTTAATACATTCCAAAAAAATCCCCCTTTTTAAAAAATTGCTAGATTTTAGGTCCAGCATAGAGGCAGGGAAAAATTTTAGAGAGCTAAAAGTCACCAAAGATAAGTTGTAATTAGGCTATGGTTCTGTAACTTTTTAATGTCTCCACAGTCATTGAAGTTCTAACCATTTAATTATATGGTAGAAGGCTCAGCTGAAGATATAAGTTTTCCCTGGAACTTTATTCACTCTGTCAGTTTTCTTATGAGTAAAGTAAGGAGTTGGATGGTCTATAAAATGTTAAGCTATGACTCTGTGTTAGGGGAATTCTTTGAGAAAACTATTATCTCGTGTGTCCAAGACTGCTCTCTGGGATGGGGATTCCATGAGCAGTCTGGGGAGAGCCACTGAGGAGCCAGGGCTGGGTAGACTGGTGAGAAGGAAGAGGAGAGGGCTCCGGGGCAGGAATACATCTGAAAGAAGATAACAGTCTACTGCAGCGGCCTACAGCCCTCTTCCCCTATCATCCCTGAGCTTTAATGGAAGAGTTGTGTTGTAGATTTATCAATTAGGTCTGGGCACCCCATGCTTGCTGAGTTTCTGCGTTTTACCCATTGTTGATTTCTGAAATGTTTTCCGTCTGCTGTAAAGAGAGCTTCTTCGATGAGGAGTGAGAGCTATTCTTACCTGTGGACAGATGGACACATATTAGAAGTTAATTGGTTTAGGAAGATGGAATTATTCTTACCTGTGGACAGATGGACACATATTTAGAAGTTAATTGGTTTAGGAAGATGGCAATGGTAGGTTTTTCTCTGGGATTGATGACTTCTCCAGACACAGGTACTTGACTAGGTTTACAGTACCAGGCATGAATTCTCTCCTATTGAGTAGGCCTTAAGTCCAGTTAGAAAGCTGCTAGTTACTCAAGTACCACTATGGCACCATTGCAGATAACTTGTCAGGCTAGCCATTGTGGTAGTTCATAGGTTTTACAGCTAGCTAGAAATGTTGGTTGCTTTTTCTTTTTATTCCCTCTTGGCAGCTTGTATGCATCTTCCATTAATACAAGAACTGTCTTCAGGAAGAAGGCATACAGGTCACTTCTAGCTTAATTTGTCCAATTCTTGTGTCTGAAATATGTGTCTTCTGGAATAGGAGGTTTTTTTAGTATGTTTTGAAAACAGTTAAGGTGACATCTCCAACATTACTTTTTTTTTTTTTAAATCATGATTACTTCGGCTATCTAGGGTCTTTTGTGCTTTCATATGAATTTTAAGTTTTTTTTCTGTTTTCTTTTTCTTTTTCTTTTTTGTTTTGTTTTGTTTTTTTTTTCAAGACAGGGTTTCTCTGTAGCTTTGGAGCCTGTCCTGGAACTAGCTCTTGTAGACCAGGCTTACCTCAAACTCACAGAGATCCACCTGCCTCTGCCTCCTGAGTGCTGGGATTAAAGACGTGCACCACCATCGTCCAGCTCAAATTTTAAGTTTTTTTTATACTTACGGGAAGAATAGCTTTAGAATATTGATGACAGATTGGAGGGGAGGGGTGGGAGGGAGTTTGGAGGGAGTGGGAGGAGAGGAGGGAGTGGGAATTTGGATTGCTATTTTTTTAAGTAATAAAATAATAATAATAAAAAGAATATTGATGGTGATTGCATTGGATTTGTAGATTGCTTTTTGTAAAACAGCCATTTTTACAACATTGATTTTTTTTTCCAGATTGTGAGCATGGTTTTCTACTTTCTAATGTGTTCTTCAGTCTCTTTTAAAGTTCTCATTGTAGTGGTCTTTTACTTCCTTGGTTAGGACAACTCTGAGAATTTTTTTAAAAAAAATAATTGTTAATGGAATTTTTCCTTGATTTCTTTTTGAGTGTACTTCTTATTGGTATAAATGGACATTTTGATTTTTGTATGTTGGTTTTGTGTCCTGCCACTTTGCTGAATTTGTTTATCAAATCTAAGAGTTGTCTGGAGGGGTCTTTAAAGTTTCTTTTCTTTTTTAATTTTAAAAGCCCGATGTGCTTATAAAGATCATGCTTACAAGAAGTAAATTGTGTAGTTCAGAAATATCAAAATGAAGTTGATGAATAAAAAGGCACATTTCAAAAGTTTAAGGGTACAAAGAGTCCTTTCTTTGTCCTACTAACATAGGACTAAAGGGAAATCAGTTTGAAAGTTTCTCAAAAAGCTGAAAATCGATCTACTACAAGATCCAGCTATAACATTCTTGGGCATATACACAAAGATTCTATATCTTTTTATAGAGACTTGTTGATCCATGTTCATTGCTGGCCTATTCATAGTAATCAGGGGATGAAAACAGTCTAGATAAGCTGATAAATGGGTAGTGAAAATGCTATAAATTCATACAATGGACTATTCAACTATCAAAATACTCTGAAATTATGCAATTTGCAGATCACCTCTTGATGTTGGATTCCCCTCTATTATGCTCTGAATATGTTTTATTACCATTGGTTATTAAAGAAGCTGTTTTGGTCAATGGCTTGGTAGAATAAAGCCAGGTGAGAAATTCCAACAGATATATAGAGAGAAAGTAGGTGGAGTCAGAGAGATGCCACGCAGCTGCCAAAGGAGAAAGACACCAGCCGCCTGGCAGAACCTTACCAATAGGCTACAGCCTCATGGTAATACACAGATTAACAGAAATGGTTAATTTAAGATGCAAGAGTTAGCTTGAAATATGCCTAAGCTATTGGCCAAACAGTATTGTAATTAATATAGTTTCTGTGTTATTATTTAGGTCTGGGTGACCAGCAAATGAGCAGTCTCTGGCTACAAAATGGGGCACCAATGTGGAGCAGCTACATTCACAGAAAACCTGAGAGAGCTTGAAAAGAATTTTAGATAAAAAAGAACAAAGTTAAGCACAACTTCTTGATAGTCATATCTTTTTTTTTTTTCAGATAGGCTCTGTTTGCTGGCAGTGAGCAGAGGCATGGTTCCTTTAAGAGAAGTCTTCATAGTTTATACTGGCATGAACAGCTACGGCTGTTTCAGGAGGTCTGGCTAAGGGACACTTAAATGGGGTCTGTGAGCAGAGTGCTACAACTTGTTTAATGACAACATAGACCCCTTGCGTCCCTGGAGCTGGGGTGGGTGGTGAGCTGTGGAGCTAGCAGTGAACATACCTCTGCCATGTTGGACTGGGTGGGGCAGAAAGGAAACACAGCCTTAGTCCTAGCCAGGAAGCTTAGTGTTTTAAGAAGTGCTCCTGGTCAGAAAAGTATTACAGGGACATAATAAAGATGGATTCAGACAATAAAAGACCTCTGAATGAGACATAATATGTTTAAAAACTGTGCCTAGGTTTGGGGGAGAGAGAGAAAAGAATATAGACAGTTATAAAAAGAAGTAAACAGTTTAAAAAAATAAAACAAAGTCTTGGTTTTGGAAGTTGCTTACAATGCTCTTCCTGTTTACTTAGATAATATTATATTCTTCTGGGGTCTTTGATACAGTTGAAGAATAGATAGCTATAATTATAGTTTTCTTTAGTTATGATAAAAGGTAAAGTAGATATAAATATTTTAACTGTAATTCTTGCTTGATATCTGTTTTGTTATATGTAATTTTACTTTGTTAAAGTTAAAACCTTCCTTTTTATTTAGACAGAAAAGGGGAGATGATATGGGATTCTGCTCTGTATGTTATGAATATGTTTTATTACCACTGGTTATTAAAGAAGCTGTTTCAACTAATGACTTAGTAAAGTCATGTCGGGAATCCAAACAGAGATATAGAGAAAAAGGTAGGCAGACTCAGAGAGAAGATGCTATGTAGTTCCGCGGATTCATCTGGACCCTGTCCCGGCTGCACCTGAGCTCGGCCCACCCGGGCTGAGGCCTTGGGGGAAGGGCGAGTCCCCTGCTAGGGGGCCTCCTTTGTCCCACGGAGCCGAGCAGAGAGGAGCTGGCAACCCTCAGTAGGCCTGCTTTTGGGACCGGGATCCTCGCCCAACCAGCTTCCGCGGATTCATCT